>JAZHYW010041501.1:0-42506 GCA_037355805.1 Ixodes ricinus
TACCCAGTCACATCAATGTATCGTGGAACGCAAAAGTCCTATATGTACTTGACGTTTTGCTTATATATAGCTCGCCCAGACAAAGTTTTGAGGGAGGTTTTTGCAGCCCTACATTGATTATCAGTCTGGACGAGCTACGCATAAGTGGGACGTCAGTGACATTATTTAAAAATGTGTTTCTATAGCTTCTCTTGTTTTTATATATTTCAAGTAATAAACTTCCAGTTGCGAGTCGGCGCTTTTCCTGTGTTGATCGTTTCCTTCTCTCCGTTCCCGTTTCTTGCATTGTTTAAAAAATATGGCGTAGGATTAAGAAGCCTCGTATTCTAGCTTTATCTCCAAAGTCGTTAAATGCATAAAAGGCGGTACTTTAAGGGTTCATGAAATGAATTTCGGGCTAAGCTAAATAATTTTAGAGTGGAATGTTACTAATCGCCTATCGTTTAGTGTGTCAAACAGAAGAGGGCAGAGCGTAAAAAAACTGATTTTCGGTACGAAATTTAAAAAAAAATATAGCGCACTATTTTTTTACCTTTTTTCTTTCGAAAGCTTTCCGCCTTTTCACCGTGATATATCCGCGGTACCCAAAGCACGTCAGCCCAACCCAGCTCACGCATTGGACACGAAAACTGCTTAACTCGGGGGTATGCGCTCGTTAACAATCAATCCGTCGACGAACATTTGGAATCGTGTTTGTAGTCACAGAGTGCCGTGACGGCGCTTATCATCACTTGCGAATGATGAGTTACATGGTGCGCTTAAAACGCACGGTGGAAGCTTGGAGTCATCGTACCGGTGCCCTTGCACTTCATGACCGCGTGATTTCTTATTTCGCGTTTGAGTTGAGGAGGAAAGCTAAGGAGGAAGAAGTCTCAAAATCGCGTCATGGCCCCCCTTCTTTAGGGAGGCATCGTTTAAACGCGGTTACAAGATATTAAACAGTCGTTTTGCGCACTTTTCCCGCTAAATTTACTGGGGAAGCTGAAATGGTGTTTAGGTCACGTCACGTTTATTACTCCGCTAAATTTAGCGTGGAGAGTGAATTGCTGTGTAGGTTACGTGTCGTCAATCTCCACGCTACATTTTGCGTGAAATGCAACCGTGCGGTCGGACGGACAAAGTTTCTGGGGCTGGGAGTTCCGTTGAAAATTGGAGGAACTGTCCATTGTGCGGAAAGGATTTTATTTGCGTTGTAGTGAGCTTTCTGATAGCAACGTTTTCGCTCAATTGGTTCAGCCGTAATGCATTGTCTGGCTGTACTTTATGTACTCCATGCGACTTTATTGTACATCGTGCACACCTTCCCGATTTGCAGTATGAAGTAAACAAAGACAACCCGAAAAAGGTCCGGCCCCTTTTTTTCGGCATTCGCTATAATTGAGAATTCGTTTAAAAGTATTTCCGGGAGAATTATTAATTTAACGTTTTACTTCATTTTTAAATCAAATACCACCAAAAGATAGCGGTAGTCAATGTTTAGAGTGTTTCTTTTCTCATTCCTCTTTCCTGAAATAATTGCGAAGCTAGATAAAAATAGTATACCAAGCACCCACTCAATATTAATGACAACACTAGAACAACTTGGATGAGCATGTTGACTGAAAAATGATTTTTGATTTTCCATTTTCTATTTTCCTCTTTCTATTTTTTTCTGCTTCAATAAAATACCAATCGTAAATATTGAAACCCTCGTACGTATTTTTGCCTCTGCAAATGGCCATACGTTGGGGGAGGAGGTATGGAGGGAGAGCAATTTTAATTGAAAATGCATGAGATCCGTCCGGTGTTCGGTGTAGACGTCGAAGTGTGCCTTTTTTAAAGTACTTACAGGAGAACCTGACAGACTCTCTACTTCGCTTTTATTATTAAAATCAGCAGAACCCATCCTTTGGGAATGATTATCTACGTTAATGCGAATAGCATCAAACGGTGCGGAGTTATGCGCGTTCGGCAGGTGGCCGGTACACACTCTAGATACGCCAGCCCACTCTTGAGGCGATTCTAAATTTGTTGACACTTTCACAGCCCTGCGCACGATCTCCGCAGCCCAGCACGTGCGTTTGTGTCACTTAGGAAGGCGAGCAAAGCACGCGCCATACGCACAAACACTCAAAATGGTACCGACCAGACTTTCTGGCGTCTCAGCTAGTCTCAACCAACGGTACTCTAAACGGTTGTTTATATCTTTACCATAGGACGCGCTTTACAGCGCTGTCACAGCTACCGGTGCGCGCGCGTTCCATGCACGGGGGCTCATTCCGCTCTCGTGAGGCTGAGCACGGCCGCTACATCACCCTCTCCCGAGCGCGGGAGAGGGTGATGTAGCGACTGGAGGCTAGCCCCCCGGCTAGCCTCCAGTCGCTCGATGTTACACCGTTTTAGGAGGACGGCTTCGACGGTAAGTGCAGCGTATTCTACGGAACACATCCGTTTCGAAGCACAACACCAATATGGCGTTTCACCGTACTAGGTGGCGCAAGTCACCGCGCCATTCAAAAGGAACAGCACCCATTCATCCATTAACCTATCTATAGAACAAAGAGTTACGAAACGAAAATCTAGATGATGCTTTAAATGGATGCTGATTTGAAATCTGGATTCTCAAAACACGCGACAAAAGCGTGCAACGGAGGCTACAAACACCAAAACATCACTCATACAGCGATATCTCAAACGGATGACCGTATTTTTCAAGAAAAGGAGGCGCATTGGACAGGTTTCTTGACGTCATGTTTCTCTGAGAAGTAGAGGAAACGGTCTCGCGTCTTCTCCGCCTCGCCGCCTTGAGGGAGCGAAGCGAAGAGAGGAGGAAACTAGGTATCTTGACGCCACTCGCATCGTCGGCCTTGTTGAATCTCGACCTCTATTTCCAGAAATACGGCCGTCCATTCCAGATATCGCCTTACGAGTAGTGTTGTAGGGATTGTAGCATCCCGCCTACATCTCCTGCCTTATTTTTTTGAAATCCAAATTTCGGTTCACCATCCCTTTAAACGACAGGCAGACTCCGCGGGAGTTTCATAACTGAGGTAACTATTGTAATGTTATCGCCAGACTTGTACTTAGTTCAACTACTCTACTCAAGTTACTGTAGTTTAACTACTTTTCTAAGTAGTTTAGTAACTTTCAATTACATTTTTATTTCGGTAATTAGTAGTTTACTTTAATTACTTTTTTAGTAACTTCTACTCAAGTTACAAATTACTTTCGAATTCTAGTGGTTGTTTTGCCGATCAACAAACATTCCTGCACAAAGGAGATAAGATGTTAGAATATCAGCTGATATTTGCAAAGAGGGGGAAGCATGTGTGCGTAGGAAGGAGGAAAAGGAGAAAATGGACTAAAAAAACTGAAACACCCCCCCCCCCCAAAAAAAAAAAAAATTCACGAGTCCCCCCCCCTCCTTCCCCCCCCCACACACACACACACACTGCAACAGCACTGCTACGAGGCGCGGGGAGCGAACATAATCGACGCAAGAGAGGTCGAGTAAATGCGGGATTATCGCCGAAGACTGGCGTTTCTCTGTGTCCCGAAGCTCAAGGAGACTTGACCCATTTAAAGAAAGGGCTGGTCCCCGCCTCTCCCCAACGTAGAAACTCTCGCCCACTCCAAGAGGTGCACACACCGCATCCTCACTGAAAGGAGGCAACAAAATGCAGCACCTACTCTGAAGCCCATCTGGTGCTCCTGTAGTTTGTGCTGTACTCGAAGAATCAGGTGCTAAAGGGCAGCAAAACGATTACCTTTTTGCGTTGCCTTTCCTCCCAAAACTCAGAAAATGCAGATCTTCAAAGATTGAAAGATCGTTCTAGAAACCTGTAGTAATTCCTCCAACGTTTTTATATAAAAATAATAAGCAAGCAGTGTTGGAAAGTACTGTATGTACACGGTACTTAAAGTACTACTGTTAAGAAAAATTGTACTTCAGTTGAAGTAAATTTGCTGAACATGTGCTTGTATTTTCAGAGGAAAGTAAAACTCCCGACTTCAATGTAAATTCCCCGAATATGAAGAAAAAATGGCGTATCGTCGTGTGAAAACGCGCTCTTTCGAGACGTCATCTGGTCATTTCTCTGAGTGAAGTGATGGCGGCTGTAAGACCGATGGAAATAAGTGCTTTATAAGTTGATTGCATCAAATAGCTCGACAGCGTGAGTAATATAACAACTCTGCAGCGACTTTACCTTATACAATATTTGCTGCCATTTCCGTAAAAAACTTATGCACCTCTGATTAACCCTGGAGCAATACATACCAGTTAAAAAAAACACTGTTAGGGAATGAAAGGGCATCACGAAAGATTGTGTTAAAATAGCTCGTACTTTACCTCATATTATATTGTATTTACATACATCACTTCAATTATATTGAACCCGGTGTACTTACTACTTTACTTGAAGTACATAACCTTTCATTTATTTTGTACTTTACTTCAAGTACTTTTTAGATGTACTTTTCGCAACACTGTAAACAAACAAACACTGTCTAAAAATTCAAGCTCAGACAGTGCTAAACCTCAAAGTAGAAATGACACATTAGCAACACATCATTGACCAAACCAACCAGAAAGTGCAAAACAATTAGGCACGCAGAAGCAAAACCAGCTATTAAAGCATTTCTGTGAAAAAAGCCGATTCTTAATTGGCTAGAACAATTTCGCTAACGGATAAAAACCTCTGTACTTCCTTTTACCATAAAAAACATATAAAAGTAACTTCAAAAGTAATTTGCTACTTTTTATGGTAATATAGTAATTTTCTCAATTACTTTCTGTTTGAGTAATTTCTACTCTACTCAAATCACTTTTGACGTCAATACTCTTTAACTTAACTTAATTATTATTTTGAGTAATTTGTATATGTCTGGTTGTTGCTAATATACAGTAGAGATCGACGACAACACTTTAGCGAAAAATAGAGACTAAAGGCAAAAATATACATTAGAGATACAATAAAAGCCTTCTCGTCCGAAATAGAAGTATAGTATTTCGAAATGCTAAAACCGACCGAACGACAAAGATATTTTCACATGCAAACATTTGTCTAATGCAAATTACTACTCATGTGCTCTCTATCGAGATAAAAAAAGGTTTAGTACTCTGGATCCTTTTTAACAGCAATTAAAAATGTAATATTCGACTGGGGTAAAACATTTGGTTTGGGCCATTCATTTTTAACATCATTAATTTATTTATTATCTATTCCGCACAATTAAATCTTCCGGAATCTGCTCAGTGATAATTTCATGTTTCTATTCTTTGCAATTAACGAGGTAGCTGCGAATGAATACTCTCTCATCTCTAAGCCGTGTATTGTTGTATTTGCGTAATTTTGAAGTCGTTCTTGAGCAATACACTGGTTGGAAAAGTTTTGAAGTTGAGATGCACTCAGCTAGAAGGGCCTAGATTTCAATGTTTATTTTTTCAATTCCCGTTCTGGTATCAATCAGTAGTGCGACAGTGCGAGCAAGAATTTCTGATAGCCGCCTATCTTTGCACATTATGTGTTCGTGAAAATTGCAAGGAATGACACAGAGCAACGCGGGCCCGTGCTTCTGCTTTAATTAGTCGAGGAATGCAATTCGAGCAATAAAGCATGGCCCAAACATTACAGTCCTTTGAAAAGTCTACAGTAAGAGTTCAAGAAAGGACCATCACAAAACAAATTGTTAATTAAAACACTGCTGAAGGCATTCCAAAAAACGCTTCTTTAGTGGACAGCACTTTTCCAGCGGTCGGTGACAGAACACGAATACACTTACAGCAGTGGTGATAAATTGCACCGGGAAAAATAAACCGCTTTAAGCGCCGTCATTTTCGGGAGTTTTAAGCCCATCCCTACAACTGGGACAGAAGATTAAACATGATTAGAATTGTAGTCAGAGTTTAGACAGGATTAAGAGTGTCAGTATGCTGCGCGAGTGTGTCTTTTCGAGAGTTCTCTTTCGCGACAACCTTGCTTGGATCCTTGGAGCAGCGTGTGCCATCCAGAATCAGGATGCCGTGGTACGTTTTCTTTCTTCGAGTGATTAGAGAGAGAAGTGCAATGTTCTTCTCAAATAATTTTGTTCAGTCCCAACTCGGTGTCACAATATCTCGCGTAAAAAGGTCAGGAAGAACCACACCAACCACACCATGAGTTTATACTGTCTGGAGGTGCACTTTGAACATTCATCACTGGTCATGTTTTAATCAATTCCCCCAATGAAAGTGCGAGCGTAATGTAAAGCGTTTTAATGGGCAAACTGTATCAATGTAAAAAAGGTAACTTTTTTATTGCATTTGCTTTACGATTGGAGCACATTAACCATATCGTTCCTCATTGACTGAACCAGTAAAAGTAAACACAATGATTGTTGTCACGGTTGCACCACTGTGCAGTACACTTGCAGGTAATTATACGAGTGTAGTTTTTACGGCTTCTCGTGGAGGATGGAAGCGCATAAATTCAAATCATAAATATGCTCCACGGTATTGCGGTTTACAAAAAGTGCCATGAGTACTTTAAACGTAAAATGAATCACGACGAAGTTTGATTTGAGTTTGCATGACAGCAAATGCAATTTCGATAATGCAAGTGTAAATTGCGTGCATACCCTTGCAGCTCAGGCACGTAGCCAAGGGGGGGGGGGGAGCCCATGGGGCCTGGGCCCCCGAAAACTTCGATTTTGCTGGGACCTCCTCTCCCCCTCCCCTCATACAGCATTCTCTCTCATGGGCTTCCCCCCCCCCCCCCCGAAACAAAATCCTGGCTACGTGCCTCTTAAATATTCTCCAATTACGATCGCCCTTCTTTTGCCAGGGCTGATCTTAGAGAGGAAAAAGGAGGAATACAATTGGGCCAAAATTCCACTGAGAGGCTGTTGTCGAGTTTTATCTAAAATTTAACTGCACCGGAATTTTGAGTCATGGCAGTGCCTGGCTTCATAACTTTGACCCGACCTTTAATTTCTAGTTTTCTTGGTATAAATGAAGTAATGCACACCGAGAGAGTTCTTAAAAGAATGATACCGCGTAACATAGGACTAGCCATGAAAGGTGAGACTTGCACAAGGATGACGTGCAGCGCAGTGGAATGATCAATATCTATGTGCAGTGCACTCATCGCATTTTTAGGTCTAACTATCATCTGAGCTAATCTAGAAACCGGCTGCCCGTGTGTACTGGAAGAACTGGATACGCAAAGGTGTTTTATTAGGCGTATGACGCAAGCACGTTGTCAGAGCAAGCTTTGTATGAAAGGTAATGATCCGCAGCACGTTAGTCGCGGAATGAATGCGCGTCAAAAGTGCATACATTTCACCAACTTTTCTTTGTGTTTAAAGATGCTATAGATAGTTAACCTGGAGTCACACTGACATTTATTTTTCCATTTAGCAAGATCGGGTCGTCGGGATCCCAGACCGACCCGAGCCCGGCGGAATTCGAAGTAAATCGGCCCGGCCCAAGCAAGAATAGTACTCACCTTTATTCTTATCAGAACTGAACCAATTCAACCTATACCCGTTTTCACCTCAAGAACCGTCGTGAAAGAAAGTCAGGCTTCTCAATAGCGTTACTGCTTTCCCACTTTATGTAGAGAATCAAGATGTATACGGGTAGCCAATGTTGTACGGAACGGCGTTTTTGGAACGCGTTCCTTTTAGGAGGAACGAGGGTAAGCCGCCTTTCCATTTTGCATCGGTGGAACTGGAACGGGTACTCGTTACATTTTTTCTGGAACGGAATCAGGAGCGGCGTTTCTTTTTTCGTCCGGGTGGGTAATATTTATTTTCTTTCTAAAAGCGAAATTCTAAAAATATACAAACAATGTCTTTATGAGAAGCAGGATCTCGTTAACCGTTTGGTTACCTATCTTAGGGTTTATTGTGTGTGATACTCGCTTGTTAACAGTCGGGTGCAGGAGGGCTAATGGATATTGATTATTTTTTCAGTGCCCGATGCTGCAGTACAAAAAGCAAAACGTTTAGCCAAAGGAAAAGACACAGAAGGAGGGACCTTTCAAACTCAGCTGCTTTTTTTGCTTTCACGAATCCTCATACACCCAGAAATTTAAGGCCGACTACAGCCATCATTGAACTTCCACAAAAATACCTACAGTTACAACAAAGGAACAGGTTAACAGTCATCGAACTCGCCATTGTATCCCGAACATGAGTCACTTAAAAATATACACAAATATAAAACTTTATTTCTTCTCCCCTAGTCCCCCACCTTCAAACTGAAAAACGAATCCGATTTTCACAAAGGACTCGAAGTTTTCAAGACTGACCTCTCAAAAGCCCTACCCTCTTCTTGACTTGCTCGTTTTCTGGACGGCAACATCGAGAAGTAACTTTTGTTAAGTTTGAGCAAGGGACTTCGTTAGATTGAAATGTGTGAGGTTGTTATAAAACGCTTATGCCATCTGGGGCAACAGTACATTTGGATCGTCTGAATCGCCCACCACAAACATGAATATGGTTAAAATCTGCGATTTCTAAAGGTGAACATATCAACAAATGAAACTCTGCTTCTGCTTGTTTTCTTCTCCTGATGTCCTTTCATCACGGCATTCAAAATCGTATCTTGCCACTTGATGGAATAAAAAATAAACTTTGTTTGATCTAATTGATATGCTAATCAGCAAAATACATATAACGACACGCTTTCCTTTTTTAACTGTAACGGGAACGACTTCCTTTTTCACGTATAGAACTTGCAACGGGAACTGGTTCCAAAAAATATGAAAGAACGAGGAATGAACTTTCGATCCTTTTTTTCATTTTTTTAGGAACGTGTACTAACACTGGCGAGAACATTTGAGGTTATAAATATCTTACTTTATTAGGACGTACTTGTTCCAAAACGTCGAAAGCATCGCTTTTTCTTCAGACAACTAAATCTCGTAAGAACTACTTCGCGCCGCGTAGGGACAATGCGCAAAACTTGCTTTTTAGAGCGCAGCTCTTAGGTGCCCGTTTCCGGCTTGAGCGGCGTCGGCGTCGCCGGCGTAACCGCAAGGTCACGTGACTCCTTCCCCATGTCACGTGACCCCCAGGTCATGTGACCCCAGGTCACGTGACCCCTCAGGTCACGTGAGCCCCCGCTTCCCTTCATGATCCCGTGACATGGCGGAGAAGGGAGCAGGGGTATACCCTCCCCTCAGTACCCTTCCCTCCTCCTCCTCAAGAGCTGCGCTCCAATTCGGCGTTACGGGGAGTTGTAAACGGCTTTAATTTTTCTTCAGCTGAAAACGGCTATAGGAGACAAGGCGGACTCTATTCCTCCCTGCAAAACGTCGCCACTTGTGCGGCAGCATCGCTGCGAGCGCTTTGTGCAGCGTCTCATAACTAGTATCACGCTATAGCCCGTGATGACGCCAAGAGGGACGCGTCTGCCACTTTGCGGCGTCTCCCGCCGAGCTTCGGCGTGTTTGACGCTTGGGGCGGGATCCACTAACGATGACGTCAGGCGCGAGCCTTGTCTATTAGGTGGTATGGACTGAACTCCGCTGATTCGGGCTCGAGTTTTCGCACCTGTGCGAACGGGCGCAGATCTCTTAATATGAATTTTCGGGCTCCGCACACACTCCTTTAGCACGTTCAACAGGCAATCCAGTGCACAACTAGCAATTTCTTGTGTATTTAGTATGGACCCTTTCAATGAAGGACCGGCAAGCTACTGCTTTCTTTTTTTACGCAAAACAAAACAGCGCTGTTTTTGTGTGTGTGTTTTTATAAGGCACGGACACAGCACTGCCTACCCTCATTTTTTGTGTGTGTATGTCTCGTTTCGGCGCTGTTTTATCTTATAAGATGATTAACCAACTCGCCGACTTTCTGCTTACCACTTCCTCCATTTCACGAAGGTAGCTTTCAATTTAATTTGCATTGTTCCGATGCTTACCTACCGCATTTGTTGGCTCGATCTCACGTCTAAATTTTTTAAATGTGGACGTCAATCGAGGCATATGTTGTATGCTGAGTGTAAGAAATGAAGAAAACAGGCCTTTTAAATTTCTTCTTTTGCTAAAAAAAAGAAAAGAAAGGAGCGCTTGTTTGCATCGAACATCGAAGAAGGTTTACATTCTTCCTCGAAGAGCAGGATGACAATGCGCCGAGAAACAGAGGGAGAAGGGATCGAGGCGCGCGGTGGGGTCAAAACGCCAAGTTCTGATTGGACTGATTAGTGGGTAGACCTGAAGCTAAGCTGCCTTTGTCTCCACTGCTCTTGTCGAACGCGCTCAAATGCGAGAGCCAAACACCGGACGCCCGCGATCCGCGTTCTAACGCGTTCCACGAGAGTGCAGTGGAGACAAAGACAGCTAGCTTTAGTTCTACCCACTAATCGGTCCAATCAGAGCTCGGCGTTCTGACGTCACTGCGCGCTCTCCTCTCCTCCTCCCCTCACTTTCTCGACGTATTGCTTCTTTCAAGTTCCGAGTGAAGTTTTCGATAAGTGGTGTATTTACCTCCTACATTAAAGCAACGCTTTCGTGTGGTAAGGAAAGCAATACTTTCTTCGCAATGTATCTTTGTGCAACGTCGGCGGCACTCTGATTACTATTTTTAAGTTCTTATTAGCTTTAAGAACGACCATGTTTTCTTGGTTTTCATGGCTACAAGTCAGACCTCTATGGCACCTTTGGTTGGTGATTGTTTAAGATCCTCGTATGCTAGCGGCGTCTTCGTTTTCTTATGTACACCATATCAAAGCGATGCAGCGTTTAAAAAGCGTCTTTTCGTCAGTGTTTAAAAGTGTAACTACAAAACTGCTGGTAGTATCACGCACTGCCGAAGATGTTAATGCTTAAATTGATGGAATCATGAAACTTTGGACATTATGCCAGTTTTGGCTGTTGAAACGTACTTACATATTTAGCACACTCGGGCATTTATTTTAATGACACAAGAGTTGTTACAGCGCGCAGACAAAGTTTGTTTTTTCAGTGGTTTTAGGTATTTTATTGTATGGCTCATATTTTAATCTTCAGCAATTAGTTATAAACAAAACATCAAAATACATGCGGGAAATGTCTATTCCTTAGTACAAGATCGGAAGGTAGCCCTTCTAAATTGTAAAAGCTAATTCTCTCCTATAATCCTGGCGCCTATCCTCGCTTTTGCAATATGTTTTTTTTCTATTTTAACGCAATAGCGCTTAGGAGCTCGTGTCGCAGAAAATCAGGCGTCGGCGTCAGCGTCGGTGGGACCGAAAAATCCCGGCATGCACCTGGTGACGTCACACGCCATGTCACGTGTGACGTCACGAGGGTTAAAATTCTTGCTAATTTTGGCAGGAAATGTTCTCTTTAAATTTAGCGGAAATGTTTTTCGCTATATTTAGCGGGTCGATTGGGTCATAACGTCACAGCCACGTGTGACGTCACGCCATATGACCTCACACGGGAATTCTAAACAACCCACAACGCTCACGTGTGACATCACGTGACACGTGACGCTACCGACTAGACCACGCAAGCACGCCTGTACGGCCGTGGGAACGAGCGCGGGTTTATCAAAAAGGCTTTGCGAACGGGGCCCGATAACGCTATTGCCGTCCACTCTTAAAGGGGCGATGCAACAATTTTCCTACTTTCAATAAATACAGCTTACAATTATTCCTTGTCATTTATGACCGTTAAAACACACGTTGCTTTTCTTTTCTTTTATTGTAGGCATTGGAAGTTGCAGGAAAAATCAGAGAAACGCGAACACCATTTACCTTCTCAACTCGCAGCCAGAAAAATCGCCCACGAGATCTGGAGCCGATTATAGACGTTTCCACTGTTTACAAAAATCACAGTCCACACGTGCTATACTTCTGTTTCGCTTTAAAAGCGGCCCTGCAAGGACTTTTTTAGTGGTTTTAGTTGGCACCAAACCTGAGCGCACTGAATGTAGTAACTTAATGAAACTTTTCTTTTCTCGAATTCCGCTTCATTTTAAAAGTGATAGGCAAAATCAAAATTACAAAAACAAGCAAAAAATAACCTCATTCATGACGTCCTTGGTTGCTTGAGGGCCGTGAACTAGAAAAGCGGTAGTAAGCTAGAGCGAGCGATCACGGCTGGCGCACTCCGTGTCGACGGCTCGAGAGGGCGCCACTAAAGCATGTTCTGGCTAGGCTGTATGAAGCGGGCAGCCTGGGCGGTTCGCATTGCATTTGCTGCGCGATTAAACACTAATTCGGCATGACACTTCATTGGCCACAAACGACAGAAAACACGGGGCTAAAGATCAGTTTAAAACGGGATCCACTTCGCGCTGCCGTAGCGCCAAAGGGCCAAATGGCAAGCCAAAGCTGCTCGCCGAAGGCCTTGGGAACGCTCGGAATCGGTCGCATCCTCCAGTCCATACGACCGCAGCGCCGCCGCGTACATCCGGGACCTTTCTACGCTCGCCACTCGTTGGTGCCTGAACGCCTGAACCCACTACACCTTTCTAGAATGCGCCGCCTTTTCCACCGCTTGGTGGCGAGTATGTCGACGGGCCATTTCTTCGTTCCGTACTTTATAAACTGCATTTCTTTCTTTTCTGATCTAAATTAGTGAACAAAACTACTTTTATAAATAATTGAAACGGTTCGCGCCAATTATATTTTGTATTTCGATTAAAAAGAAGCTTTTAGCGGCTCTTACTAGTAGCAAGCCCAGGACAACCCGTTTCGATCTGGATACATCATTACCGGCGTGCGGTCGTGTATCACTACTGCGCGATGCACGTTAAAGACCCTAGGCTAGCGGTTGCAGTGCACTCGGCTAAATTGCTCATCTACAGGCGAGTGACTGGTCGCAACTTTAAATGGCTGACCAACTACACGCTGTATAAGACATCCCCACAACCCAACTATTATATATAAGCCCAGGACCAAAGAAAGACGTCACATATCGCGCGCTTTCGGCACCGCGGGTCGCCCCTATAGGTGGAGGAGGTTTCCGCGTCGTCCGGCGAACAATATGACACACTGATATTCAGTTACTCTCTCCGTGCCCGCTGGCTTGCCGGAACCCAAAGAGACGTGGAAACCGCAAAAAAAGGTAAGGCGCTTAAATATGATTGTAGGGCCTTCAATTGAGTGCGAGCGAGGCCGAAGGTACAAGCGCGATCACGTGGCCCTGAACAATGCTTGCAGTGCACAAGCACGCGTGCTTCGCAGGGACGCTGAAAGCCCGGAGCACGCGCTTGTATAGCATCGGCTGCGTGTGAACTCAAGCTGAAACGAAGTATAAGTCAGTCCAGCCAGCGCTCGCGCGCGATTGCGGCCAGTCAGAAAGTGCGCGAGCATAAAACACGAACACAGCAATGAACGCGCTCTCAAACGCTTTTATGGAAAGATGTATATGCCGCCAATGTTTTTAACATAGCCACGCGTCGGGGTTGGCAGAGCACAGGGCGCGCGCTGAGTTCCACGCATTGTTAAGGTTCGGCTATCCCCGTCATTTCAGCGATTCTGCACGAGCAACTACCCGAATGCGTGTCGAGGTCATTGATTGTCACGTGCCAACAATCGAATGCCTACGCAGTCTGCGTGTCCACTGTGCGAGCAGCATTTAAACATCTTCGCAGCGAGGATCGCAAAGCTTGATAACGCACTCCTGAGGTATCGCATTGTTGGCATTATCCCCACAACTCCGTCATAGAGTTTTGCGAAGGAGAGCCTGAAAGAAAAGGTTCACTTTATCCTTGGAATTCCAGCGCGACGAAGCGTCTTGGTCAGTGGCGTTGCGTTCAAGTATTCTTGGGTCCCACTAGTGCCAGTAAGCTGGTGTAAAGTGAGAAACTTTCCTACACAATAGCGCTGCACAGCCCCTTTAAAAACAAAGCTTAAACGTCCCTCAAAGCTTTTTTTTTTTTTTTTGCCGATACTGAGACGTTAAATTGCATGGGTTGTTTAAAGGAGCGGTGCAACGATATTCAATTGGGATAAGCTTTTCACTTTACACGAGTTTACTGGCACTAGTAGGTACCCAAAGATACTTGAACGCAACGCCACTGACCAAGAAACTGCTTCGTAGCGCTAAAATTCCAAGGATAAAAGCGATCACCTTTTCTTGCAGGCTCTCCTTTGCGAAACTTTGATGACGTAACGTGGGACCGCAGTACGCCCATATGACGATATTTGAATGCTGTTCATAGATTGGACCCGAGCATTGCGTGGGCACTCGATTTGGGATCGCGATAATTACCAGCTCGAGAAGCATTCGGGTAGTGGCCCGTGTCCAATCGCTGCAACGACGACAGCAGCCGAGCCGTAACAATGTCTGGAACTACGCGCGTGTCCTGTGCTTTTGCCAACCCCAGCGCGTGGCTATGATAATCATTGGCGCCATATAATCGGTCTCGCAGATCACGTGGCCGCTTGTTCTGGCTTCGAGTTGAGGGGTTGAACGATGCTCGTTTTTCTTAATTTTTTTCTCGGGCCTTCTATTGCGTGGGGTGAAAAACGAACGCGTGATTTATAGGTCATTAACGTCAGGGATCCGTTCTAAGTGGTATTTTTGCAAAAGTACAAAAATTTGCTGCATCGCCCCTTAAAGGAAACATGCAAAGGAAAAAAACTTTTTTTTCTTTATTACACCCTGGACGGGAAGGGGGATGCCATTAAATGAATTTACAACGAACAAAAAATATTTTCAGAGCTATATTTACGACGCGAAGCTCATTTGTAGCTGGCATCCGCGGAGCCGCGACTGGTCACGTGGTACAGATCTGTGCGGCCCTCGCCGCACCGCGGCGACTGCATGCAGAGCGTGGCGCGCCGCCGCTTCAACGCGTTTCTCCACGCCGCCGCCGCCGTCGCCGGAAGTGAACACTCCTGCGCGCCACCACCGTCAATGTCTGACCGGCGCAAACGGCGCAAAGGTCTATCACGTGGCGTTTGCGCTCTTTCAGCAGCTTCCTTTGGGAACTAAGAGTTACTGATTAATCTTTTCTTTTTCGAAGTATCTAGCGTTACGTCCGAGGTAAACCCGGGTTACGTCCAAATCTCCGCCTTCCCTAGGTTCACGGGGGAGAGAGAGGAGGGCGGGGGGGGTGGGGAGGGTTAGCGTAACATGCGTTTCCAGTGCTCCGTCCGGACGTAACGCCAGCCACAGCGTTCCTTTTTTGCACTTTGGACGAATTTATAAGCAACGTTTAGAGCCCATACGAAGCTCCCGAAAAAGCGCAAGCACCAAGTGAATATTGTCACGAAGAAAATATCGGTGTCTCCTCTTCTCCCCGGTAATGAACGATACTGACTTTAACAAGTAACTGTTATTTATGGATTATAAGCAAAGACTCTTTTGTAACAATGATGGACATTTCGTCAATAAACGTTGGAAGGAATAATCCCAACCTCTGGCGACTTCCCCTGCCGTCCTCCTCGACCACACACACCCTCAGCGGGGGCCCCGACCACAGCCAAACTCGACAAACAAGCGTTCCACACAAAAGGCGGGCGAGCCGAACTCCTCCACAGCCGTAAGGGGTCCCAAGTTTGCGAGCTAGCGGGCGGACGACTCCACAGCCGAAGGGGGGTCGGACGTGCAGGTTGGTTTCCAGAGGCAGGGAGTTGCCCAGGCTTGGTATCCGGGAGCCAAGTGCCTTACGGCCCTTCGGTGGCCGCTTATATTGGGTTCAGCAGCAATTCTGGGGTCCTCCAGTCCACCAATCAGAAAGATTTGGAAGGACCAATCAAGAGGGTTTTCTTAGCACCAATCAAAAGGCTCGGAGCCTAAGCAAATACGAACATTCCAAAAACAAGCGCATACACAAGAAAGAACACATTCCAAACGAAGCTCCACAAGAGCAGTCATAAACAATAGAAAGCATATTCGTACGTAGACAGAAAAGTTATACATACAAAGAGCAAAACCACCTCCGAAGTAGAGATCCCAAAAGCAGACATGCACAAGACAAAAACATTTCCAACGCGGGGTTCTATAAACTAAGTGTAGCGTTACAGCGTTCACGTTCGCCCCCATTTGGGGCCCCCGACTCCGGTGGGATCCAACAGCCGTCCCGTGGAGACGGAAAGAACTCTCGGAGAAGGCAAAAACATAAAGTGAAGCTAGACTAAACACTCGCGCGAGCAAAACTTCGCGACAATATAGTGGCCAGTCACGTGACCATAGCGGCCTCTTTTCCGCGGGCTCCCCCGCGGGCGCCAACTTCAAATTCATTTCGCGCCGTAAATATAGCTATAAAAGTTTTTTTTTTGGTTGTAAATGTTGTTTTATGACATTCTTTTCCATCTAGGCTGTTTAAATATTTTTTTGCCCTTTGCATGTGTCCTTTAGTTAGGTTGATTACGTACACCATAAAAAACATACTCACTTCAATTTTGTTGAGTTTTGTACCCCCCCCCCCTCCCCACTTTAGTTACTATGGGCGCGTTAAGTCCGTGCTCCGGAGCGCGAGAGTTTTGCGCTCCTTTCACTAAACGGACAGGAGTGCCACCGGAGACTGAAACTCGAGCGCGCTCTTCGTGCACCGAGAATTTCTCCGGGGCGCGAGTGGCTTCGGCGCTCCGTGGCGTCACGTAAACAAGCAAGATGGCTGCGCAGCTGTTGAGACCGCCCAGACGAAAAGGCGTAGCCGCACCGCTGCCCTTTTTCAGTTGATTAGTGCTTAATCCAGCGGATAAAAACGATTTAATTTGAAGCCAAGAGCAGCATTTAGCGTTCCGAAAAAGGTTTGTTCGTGCAACTCGCCTGAAAAAGGAATTCATCTATCAAACGGTAGCGTATCGATAGCACAGCGACAGAAAAGCTGTCGAGATTAGGAGACATTCGGACCGCTCTGTCCCTTTTATAATGCTTAGCCCAGCGAATAAAGATACTTCGATTTGAAAGCCGAAACATCAGTGAGCGTTGAGGAAATGGTTTGTTCGTGCGTCTTGCCTGAAAACGAATTGATCTATCGAACGAGCGTGCCGATAGCTCGGCGACAGAGAAGTTGTGATGAATAGACAGCCAGACCGCTGCCCTGCTTAGAATGCTTAGCCCAGCCGCAGCGAATAAAGATTCTTAGATTGGAAAGCCGAGACAGCAGTTAGCGTTGCGGGCAAGGTTTGTTCATCTATACCGCTTAGAAACGAATCGACGAGCAATCGAACGACGGTGTGACGGTATCGGCGTAGCTTCCGTCTCGCTGCGAGACGGAACCGACGGAACCAGGGAATCTCTGACAAATTTGAGGGTATCCTGCGTCGACGAGTGGGTTCAAGACTGTTGTCTAATTTAAATCGGTCAGGTAACCTTCCACATATGTGCACGAAGCGAGTCTTCAAACCTTTTCATGAATATTAAAACGTTCGTGGAAACTTCATAACGTCGCCGTCTCTTTTGCTTTGGACTCTGCCGCTCCACACGGGCCTAATTATTGATCTTCGAAATATTTTCGGCTTCGGCCACCCGTATCTAAGGTCGGAAGGAGCTCAGGTGGCCCGTGACGGTCCGTCTGTAGCCCGTCGATAGTTTCTGGCCGTGTTCCAAAACTCACTCAATCTAACTCCAGGGTAAATGTGGTTATCGAAAACCTACCCGCGTCCAGCGTTTCACTATTTTTGTTGTCACGTGACATACTCCGCCTGGGTAACTCGGATCCATTCGAGTGGGTTTGGCACGCAGCCTCGGTGTGTCACGCTCCTGTACGCTATGCGCCGTTTAGTTGCTGCGCTCGGAGTATGAAACTCGGAGCGTCGGAGTAGGGAGTAAAGGAGCGCCGACTTAACGCGCGCAATATCTTGTCAAAGAGAGATAGAGCTCATGTTGAAACTTCGCCAACTCCCAGAGTTGCAGGGTTTCAGTTCAGAAACCCAGGTAAGGTGCGACAAACGAAAGATTGTGACGGTCTTTAACTTTATTTTGTTTTAAATTCCACGGGAGCTTCCAAGAAATCAGCTATCATTGATGACTGCGACATGTACATAGCAAACCGAACCTAGGTGAATCATGCGCTTAAAATAGTCTTCATATCTTAACTCATTTCCCATTCAGGGTTTTTCAAAATAAATAAAGCCACTTTATTCCGCAAACATGATTGCCCAACTGAAATATGTAATACTTTAAATAAACCTAAACTGAGGTATCCCTAGCTCCTGGGCATTCAAACAGAAAAACAATGATCACTCGAAGAACTTGGTTTCTTTAGAACCAAAACTAACTCACCCACTCAAGAGTACCTTTGCTCGTACACTTCATAAAAAAAGACGAACACGAGTTTTGGCAGTCATTAAAATTATACTCTCAGTCGTCCCTGCATCTGTACTGGCCATGTTAGCACTCGCCAAAGTCGATCATTATAATTTCTTTCGTTCGTATAGCTAATTAGAAGGATATCGGTATCATGCTGCGATTCATGTTCAGTCTCAGTGGCGAAAGGGGCTGACGTCTATTTTTACTACTGACACTGCACAGCCATTGGGCTGCTATTCGATTAGCCCTTCTCATTAGCTATACGTTTAAAGAAAGGCCAATGATTGGTGTTCCTGCCGTGCACCTTGGAAGGCAGATATACATGCAGGTGCTTTTGAGAGACGTAGTAAGTTCAAGTCGTAGAGGTAAGACTGACACAATCATATAAAACAAGAACGAACGAACAGTGAAAAGGGCGCACGCCTCAACTTCACTCGGCGCCACATAAGCAGACGAGGTTTGTGCTTTGCCCACACCACGTCACATGGACTACGTTAACAGACAATAACAGAACACAAAGTCACCTCAACCCCGCAATTTATCGGGGCTTCCGACACTTCACAATAAAAGCACGACGCACACTTAATTTCTCAGCAAAAAAAACAAAGACATAAAGTACACAACCGAGCGACACGCCACAGCGGTTCATGATCACAGACCGACGGCCAGTCCTCGCGGCATGATCCTTCGCACCAGGACCGACCACAAGAACCGACCAGTACCACCCTGTCCCCGCCTGCAGTCGTCGCACTGCGCGATCACCTACACGTCGACATGGCGGCCGCCGCCATACAGGACCAGAGGAGGCCCACCAGGCACCATCCGGCGTCCGTCGGCCGACCGGAAGCAGCCCCGTTGCCCCTGTGCTGCTCGCTGTCCCCTGGACGATGACGCCAGCACATCCGCGCCCTTTCGCTGATTCAAGACGACCTCGATGTCGTTCTTCGTCAGCTGCGCATCATCGTCGTTGCCGGCTTTGTTCTTCTCGTCGGGATCGATGTCGGGATCTGGAGAGGCCCCGTCGTTAATCCTGTTACCGGACTCGTCCGCGGCTTCCTTGTTTCCTTTCCCGGCGGCTGTCGGCGGCGGCCGGGCCGAAGCCTTTCGGGTGGTGGAGTGGGCGATGGCGGCGGCGCTGCGGAACTCTGGCCTGGCGTAGTCGGCGGGGCAGCCCAGCTGGCTGGCGCTGAGTCGGGACACCTTGCTGCTGCTCAGGTTGCCGCTGGCTTGGAAGTCGCACTTGACGTGCCTCAGCTCGCGCCGGAGCTTGTCGTTCCTGGTGGCGTTCTCCAGGTGCAGCATCCACACGAGGCGGCAGTCGCAGCTGAACTTGTTGCCTGGAAGAAAACGAGAACGGTTTATCGATCGAATGATTGACTAGATTGGTTAATCGGCAGATTAACTGTGAAATTGACAAACTTCCTGACTGAGCTTATACTTTTTATAATGTCCCAATTATTATGTCCCACCAGCATTATGCGTTCCATGCACATTTAAGGTGAATGAAGACAAAGGATCCACTGTAAAAGTACTTGTTGTTGGGCTAGTTGGGGAAGACTGTTTTCAACCATGGTTAGAAGCGCTAAAAATACGAACACAAGAGAGAAGACAAATACGGGCACTACCCACAACTGTTATTGAAAAAACAAAGATATGAAGTTTATATATATAAGTATAATATATATATATATGCACTTCATCGAATATGTTGATACAACTATCGTCACCTAGGCTACGCATGCGCAGGTTTACCCACCCTTCAACCATTCACATAAATTTATCAAACAAAAGTATCTCGGCATTATACAATGCAATCGACGTGTCGCTCACGCATCGGGGTCCCCTCTTCCTGATAAAGTACGCCCCTTGCAGTTCGCGTGCTCTTTGATTCTTGCTTCTACCTATAGACTCTTGGCGTCACCGAAGCGTGGCTCACATTAGCAGGCCCTACAGTGCATGGGTGAGCGGGCTTCCCTCATACGGTCTTGATGAATGTGGCAGAGGCCATCCTACAGAAAGTAGAAGGCCACAGAACCAGGAAAGTGACGCAGTCGGTACTGAGCAACACGAGTCCTGAGGTCGTACCATAGGTACACAAAATGTCGCATAACCTCAAGAAGGTTGCGAACAGGTATGGAGTGCCTCTCGTGCTTTCAGCGCCAAAGAAACTCGGCCAACTTTGTCCTCGAACGGCTAGTGAAAGCAAAAACGAGCGAGGATGTGGTACGAAGCACGCCAGGCCGTATATCAAATGCGTCACGGGGTCGTGTATGAAATCCCCCTAACGTGTGGAAAATCTTACGTTGGGCAATCGGGAAAGTGCACCAATGACCGTTTGAGGGAGCATGCACAAAATTTAAAGACAAATGATGGGGCACAATTTGCCCACGCACTGTAGGGCCTGCAAATGTGAGCCACGCTTCGGTGACACCAAGATTCTAGGTAGAAGCAAGAATCAAAGAGGACGCGAACTGCAAGAGGCGTACTTCATCTGGAAGAGGAGGCCCCAATGCGCGAGCGACACGTCGATTGCATTGTATAATGCCGAGATACGTTTCTTTGATAAATTTATGTAAACGGGTTGAAGGGCGGGTATTCCTGCGCATGCGTAGCCTAGGTGACGATAGGTGTATCAATATATAGATATGTACTTCTATCTTCTTTTTCGAATACATTTGTGAGTAGCGCCCGTGTTTGTCTTCTCTTGTGTTCGTCTTTTTAGCGCTTTTAACCATGGGTCAAGAAGGATCCATTGGCCGATTACCGTTACAAATATATAATATTTAGTGTAATTAAGTTTTCTATAACTGACGCGGGTGATCCTAGAACGTCAAGGAACTATGTACTGTCCCGACATCCGAGGTAAGGGTATTCACTGAAATATATTAATTCATCTAGAGTTGATAGTCTCCGAAAAAATAACATGTTGGGAGAGGAGGTGTTTGGAAGCGGCTACACTTGGTGTGAAAGGCCCATAGTAAACAAAAAACTTGAAAACACGAATGTCTCAGAAATTTCGCATATTTCGAGGTCACCAAAAATACAGTGGCTAAGTACAAGCCGATGCGTGAAACGTTCGTGACATTCATCTTGGTCAGACGCGGAACATTCAATCAAGATGTCCGGAAGGCCAAATGTCCTTCAAAACTATCACGAGATATCATCATCCGCTTCCACGCAATAAATTTTCTGAGAAGTGCAAACAAACCTAGAAGGCAGCAGACACTGGTAAAACTTTGAAAATAAACCTCCTGCAGGAGGCATCATAATGGACGAACTGTTTCGCTAAGAGACTTAGTTCTATGCCTCTTAAGCCGCGGTCACACGTTGTTCCCTGCAGACATGAGGACAAAATTATCTGCGGGCATGCCTCAAGCAGCTTTCAAGCATGTTGCTCCATGCATACTTCGAACATGGCAGGCTTTGTACGTACAATGTGACAGGATAGTCACAATTAAGGCACCCCTCAGACAGTGTTTGCACACTCTGTCTTTTGTATGAAGTATGAGCAGTGTGCCCGTGGCTTTAGAGAAAAGCCGGCTAGTGTTCTCACTGTGCGGCGTGCCTAGGTGATGCCTAGGAATAAATTAAGCTACCCTAGAAGCTTAATGAATGAAAACAAAAGGCTGGCGTCATTACCTTTTCAACATTGATTTGGAAGAAGTACAGCGTACATGCATTCCCTGCTCGCAGAAGCTCCTGCATGTATATTGCCTCACGATGCACGCCGAACGTCAACCATCGATTTTTCTTTAATCAGCTCTGCTAATGAAAAGGGCGAGCGCTTTCGCCAATGAGGATAGCGGACCGTATTGCACCCCTCCCAGCAGCATGCAGTCTCGGTAGCAGGTGCTTTCCAAAAAGAAAATGGAAGCATTAAGTTAGAAAGGAGAAGAAATCAGGAAGTGCAATACCAGAGCAAAAAATAAATAAATAAAAGAGGTAGACGAGGAGATTGGGGATGAATAAGACGAAGGAAAGCCTAAATTAATGTCCGGGATATATTAATTAGCGGGAAATCGTCTCTACAGAACAGCAGTTCTGCTAACCCGACAAACTTCAAGACGTTCAGCAGCGGGTATTGCACCATGCGTAAGTTAACGAGTCCATCCGGTGAATAAGATATTGAACTCTGCAGGAGAATTTCCAATTCTAGCTTCAGAGAGTATCGTCGAAGAGCAGGCGACGGTAGTTATTGGATTATACGCGACTGAAAAATATCGTAGATTTGTTGGTTGTCGTTGTGGCGTGGACAAGACAAAGTCTCCAAGATACAGAAGCAAAAAAAGCATTCACCTCTTTCTGACACCGAGACAACACTGATTTTATAGCATGATACCGATCACCTTTCTCATTAGCTGATCCGATTAATCAAAAAGCAACGAAAAGTGTTCCGTGTTCATTTCGGTGGAGTTTACAGACGGAGATTTCTGAGGGTGTAGACAAAACAAGAAGCACCGAATAGAAAGAGAAAAAAAAGGAGGCAATTTCTCTTCTGCTTTGCCAATCTTGACCTTTCTGTGGTCCGCGGAAACCGAGTTTGAAAGGTATTATAAGCGGGGCCGAGGATTTGCTGAGTTCATGAAGAAATATTACTTTCCCTCTTCGGCTCAATTTAGGCCTCCGAAAGGAAAGGCCTTTTTTGCTTTGCTATTCGTTTCCGCCCGGATCAGCGATCGAATCGGGCGGCTCCGGCATGATCCTGGAGGTCGAACAATGAGCCATCAAGAAAGGAGATTAAATGTAACTCATAAGAAAGAACGTACTTAATTCTTGTTCATCCGGGTCGTGTTTGAGATCATAAACAAGGCCGACATACGACATCCCTCCAAGTAATCAGAGAGGCGCCGTCTTTTTTCCTCGAGGTTAGAAGATGAGAAGCGATGGATTTGCTCTTCTCATCGTGGATACAGTTTAATTTGCGCTTCAGATGTGGATTTGAAAAACCTAATAAAAGTATCTGTTTTTTTGTTGTTTTTTTTGGGGGGGGGGGTGTGTAATGCTTGGAATATTCTCTTCAAGTATATTTGCGTCTCCAGCTCGTTGCTGGCCCTCTCGTGGCAGAAACGAGAAGCGCTCTAACGGGAGCTCCACGGTTCTCCTTGAAGGGAAGGGGGGGGGGGGGGGCTATGCAAGACGGCGAGACGACGGGACCGGGACATTGCCGCCTGCTGCGATTGGTCAGCGCCACACCGCTGACCAATCGCAGCAGGCGGCGATGTCCCTGCCCCTTCGTCCCGCCATCTTGCATAGCCCCATCGCTCAGCTGGCACGGCGGAACAGCTCGCGATCATGGCTCGCCAACAGCCCGTTCTGAATGCAAACAGCACTCTTCACTGTACCAATGTAATGTTGCAGCCCTTATGGGATTTGAACCATACTGTTTCGCCGGTTTTCCAACATCAACGAAAGGTGCCGCAGTGAACGTACCGTGCAAGCGGGTAGGCGTTCCTCCGAACTGGAAAGGCTGGGATTGGCAAAACAATTGCGTGCAAAAAATGATTTAAAAAAAATTGTTTTGGAATAATTTTGTAATTAGAAAAATAACGGAATCGCTTTTCTCGGCACATTTGTTCCAAAATAACTGGTGGCGAATTTGGAACCTTTACCGATTATAAAAGGTCGTGACTTTGATAGCACTAAGTGCTTTACCCACAATTAATGTGCTTTGACATGGATTTGTCGTACTAGACAGAGTTATTTTAATTGATGGCGCACTATTTTTAATTTATACCTTGTCAATTGAAAATGATACATTTGGCACCCGTGTTGATAATTTGGCAACATTGGATTGCCATAGCTGTTCGCCCGTTTGAAATTAGATCATAAGCAACATATTATATTGGAGCTTGAAAAGCTACGTGTCAGGGTACCTTAACTTTATTATTATTGATACAAATTGCGGCCCCGGTAAACGCCATATTCACAAAAATACGACGTACAACTAAGATGGATTTTACACAAAGGTCTCATTTTCTTTACTTTTCAGCGTGTGAAAAACTGACATCGTTATCAAGATAATCATTGCTTAAAAAAAAAAAAAAAAAGCTTTTGTCGTTTGTTTTGAATTTCGGTTTTGGATCGTAGAGAGGCACCGAACAACGCAAGGACAAGAAGAAGTAAACACTGGCGCTTCTTTTGTCCTTATGTTTTTCGGCGCCTGTCTACGATCATGTACCAACTGGCCCGAATTGCCATATTAATGCTGGTTTTGGATTTTCATAGTGAGAACAACGTTTCTTAATTCATATTTTTATATTATAAACTTATTACCCGTGGCGATATTTCGTTAAACTTTGATTGATTTCAATATTCATGTGTTGGTAATAATTCTAAAGCAAATAATCATCTTGATGCCTAAAAAACCATTACAGGAATAAAAGGTTAAAAGCGCGAACAAAACAGGGACAAGGAAGATACACAGACGACCGGACAGGCGCTTTACTTTCAACTGTTGTGTTTTCAATGGCAGCATCGTCGCCTATATATACACACATTATTGCCCAACCCGCATCACACCCAATCGCACACTCAAGGGCAGCTCATCCAAAAACGCCATTTCACATTACAGGGCCCGCAGTTCATTATATCCACATAAAAGTTAGTAAGGTGCTAGGAATTAAAGAGTCATGAAAATGTTTCGTGCGACTAGAATGTCGCACGAAACATTTCATGACTCTTTTATTTCATGAAATGACTAGAATGTCTGCCGGAACGGCATGTCGTCTGCGAAGAATTCTTCGCAGACGACACCGTTCATGCATGCTCTCCCAGGTGCCGCAGACGACATGCCGTTCCGGCAGATAAAAAAACAAAAAAACAGACAAGTGCGTTGCTTTAACACACTTGTCGCGACAAGACCTTCCGAGTGGTTGGCTCGACTTTCGAGAATGGAAGCTATGTCGCTGGAAAGTGCGAATCGTGAGTTGTGTTTCTGGCGCCCTGAATCCCATTTTCGAGTGTCAGGACTGCCCACATCGAAAGGCGCGAGTGGATGTCCGGCGGCTCTCCAAATTTAACTTGGGAGCTCGAGAGGCATAAAATGGGAAGGGAATGCGCCGTCTATTCCTGGGAAGGAGAATAAACAGTCCACGTTCGTCTACGAACCGCGGGCCTGGCTTTCCCGCGGGGAAAATTCTTGGACGTGGAACGCGAGGAGGGGCACGCGGCCACAGCCACTCTTATTTTCGGTTTGTTCGGGGGTGCTGTCACTCGGGAGAAACTAAGTGTGAAAACTTTGTCAACCGTGCACTTCAACTAGCGCGCGTTGAAAGGGTGAACTCTGGAGCGGAGTGAACTGAACTAGTTTCATAATCAAGGCAATCCTAATGCAAAAGACAATCTGGCAGTGTTGCGTCTGCTTTTTGCGCAGGAGGGGCGGTGACGTCAGAACACGCCGAGCTCTGATTGGCTTAGATTGAAAGGATAGTGGGTAGACCTGAATGCTAGATGCCTTGAGGCTACCCACAATTTTTTTTCAATCAGCCAATAAGAGCTCGGCGTTCCCACATCGTCACAAGCCCTGTGCAAGAAGCAGACGAACTTGCGCTCCGCATTCTAATACAGAAGACAGTCTGCAGACGCTGTCGTGAGGCATTCCTTTTACTATGACGGTCACATTGGTTACACATTGTCTGCAGACATGTCCGAATCATAATAATGAGGCGTGTCCGCAGATAATTATGTCATCATAGACTGCAGCGAAAACCCTGTCTTTTTTATAATATATGAGCAGTGTGACTGCCCCGGGGCCACACTGCTTATATAAAAAAGACAGGTTGCATACAGATTCGAAAGCGAGTCACCGCGAGATATGTGCTTCGAATGCCGCATGCCAATGAGTTCGAGGATAACTTGGGCAAGCGGCATTCGAACCACGGATATTGCGGTGTCTCGTGTTTGCAGATTGTTGCTGAAGCAATGTTTATTAGAAAATCGACGTTATTAGTTGCGCTTAACTGTCTTTTGTATGATGTATAAGCTGTGTTACACCCCCCCCCCCCCCCCGGCTTTAGAGTTCCATAAAGTACAGGGAGGCAAGCGAGAAAAACAAACCGTCTCTTTACGCATTGTCGAGAGCTTATGTACCTCTTCAGACTGGCTAATTTAATGTCACTTGAGTGAGTGCACTTGGCCCCTAGTGTTACTCGTGCGGTGCCACATGGCAACTTTTAGTTTCACTCACTGTAGAGCCGCTCTACAGTGAGTGAAACTAAAAGTTACCGCGTGGCACCATACGAGTAACACCAGGCGCCAGTGCACTCACTTCAAGTGACATTAAATTAGCCAGTCTGACAGGGGTACATAAGCTCTCGACAATGCGTAAAAGACGGTTTAGCGCACTCGACATCGAGTGTGTTCCGTGAGTTCACGACACTCGATCCAGGAGACCGAGTGTGTAGCCTCGATTGCAGTGTTTAATGAGTCAAAAGAAAACCTACTAGAAAACAATAAAGCTGCTTAAACATGCACTTGTTTCATGCCAACAAAAAGTAATATATCAAAAACAAACGGCTAATCTAACTCTCAGCCTTTTTGACGTACGAATTTCACTTGATTGCGCAACAATGCTCGGCGCCCATTTTTGTTTTTCAAAGATGAGTCGAAGAAATCCCGCTCGAGCGCGAAACCGCGAATTTCGGATTGTAGTATGGAGTCGGCCGTAGCACCGCGAACCCCAAGTCGCCCATGGTCCGAGCAGTAGAACCTTTGCTGTGATCAGACCTGGAAGACATCCGTAGCGCGAAGGTCTTCCAGGGCCTCTAAACTCGTCAAACACAAAGTCGGGGCCAAAGTTGACGGAGCGCTCCGATTGGCCTATCACGACGATGGCTTCGCGCTTTTTTCGCCGACGTCCAATTGGCGCGCTCCACGAACTTTGGGCTTCAACTTTGTGTTTGACGAGTTTAGGGCCCCAGAGCCCTAAACTGGACACTATGCGAAAAATTCGGCGAGAAATCCGGCAGCCGTGATTGGCCGACGCCGCACTTGACCTCGGCGCTGGTGAATCACAGCCGCCAGATTTTTCGCCGACTTTTTCGCCAAGTGTTCAGATTAAGGCCCCAGGTCTGGATATGGCATCTGCTTCGTATACTTGTCTCGGCTTGTGATGGCTCAATATATTCATCAAATTGGCGTAGAGTTTTTAATTAACGCAGCAGTGTCTGGTAATATGTTTAAATAAGAATACAAAAAATATTGTTGAGAAATCTGCGCGTATATTTTAGTCATTCGCATGCTTTTTGCTTTACCCATCATCATTGACATCATTTCCGAGTGATACTACATTTTGCCATCTAGATTGAAAGCTCTTGAAGTGACATTCGATGCGCTGAAGTGCACTCGCTTGAAGACACTAAATGAGTTCGTCTGATGGGATTATGACTGAAGGCGACGCTACTTTAGAGCGTGAGGCGTGTCATAGCACCCGCGTCCCTGCCGTAACGCTTCGTGCACTACACTGATTGTCCGTCCATGCATGCTCTCGAAAATAGGGGAAGAAGAGAAAAGGAATGTTAACGGGTCCGGAAGACGAAGGGGAGGCGAAAAGGAGAAGAGGAAGACGAGGGTGCTCACTGCTCTGGAGATCGAGAACGAAGGGCAAGGCGTGGCTCCGACGGGACCGGCGAAGGACTGGCCTTGCGAAGCAGATGCGGCCCTCGCCCTTCAGCCCGTCATCACCAACGAGGTTCATAAAGAAGCGTCTGGATGCCAACCGACGGCGCCCTGACCCACCTTCTACCAAACCCTCCACCGACAAGTGGAACTGTGCTAACGAAAATGACTTTTCTTTTATTTCTTTGCCTTTAAGTTCCTCTTTCTTTTATGATTGCACGAAACTAAAGCTAGAAAAGTGTGAATTCAACTTTACGCAAAAACCAAATGGACGTCTCGGTCACGTGTTTTGAGTCATTAGAAATAACCTGAGAGTTAAGCTTTGTTCGTAAATGAGAGATGAACATATCTGCCGCAACCCTGTCATATTGCGCCAACATCGACCATCGAGCAAAACGACACTGTCGCCCTTAGGCGGCTTGTTCCCCGACAGGTGTGCGGTGTGAATAATCGTTAAATTATGCTTTTGCAAAGCGAGTGTGTGTGTGTGTATGTGTTTGACAAGCAGAGGATTGACCCACCACGGTACAACGTTCAGCAATGTCTTACTGAAACAAATTTAAAGCAAAAAGAGTATATGTTCCTATTATTTTTTGTGTTGTGTTTCACTTTGAGGGAAAAGTCCGCGGTCGAACTTTGTACTCAAAGACCGACCGCGGCCACCACTACAATTCGTTGGATTCAATCAAGCAGCGCTAAAGGTAGAGGTCTAATGGCCGAGCACATGTACAAAGAGGCTCAACCGAAAATTGCACCAAAGTTCAAACATATCCAAAATGCTTCCACGATATTTTCAAGAAAGTGAGAGTATCTATGGTATCGTTAAAAGCATAGTTGAGATTTCTGCACAATAAACGCCCACGCGCAGTCGGTTTTTTTTTTTAAAGAAGAAACTGGTGAAACGAGTTTTATGGGTTTCGAGTGTCGTGCCATTTTTGTTTGGTTTTTCGTAGCCTTTAATCGACATAGATGAGCCCGCTGATGTTTACGCTATTTTCGCTAGCGTCTGCGGTGGTACTACGTTTTTAATATCCATTTCTAGTGACGGCTTCAGTCGCAAACATAACATGTTAGGCGCAGATGAGAGGACAGACATACACAGAGCGCACTGAGGCGTGTCTCTACTCGTCCGTCGTTTAGTTAACACGTTCCTAACAGCCGAACAACCCTTCCGAAGCAAACTGTCGCGTGCGCTATACTGAACGGCCATAGAGAAATTCTAGCGGGCACTGAGCAGTCGCTACCATATATAAGATCTGAAGCTCTCTCCTTCCGCGCTTTACGTGAGTTATGTCGAAATTTCACTCGCCAAACCCACTTCAGGTTTCAAAGAGATCTCGCCTTCCATATTGGAACTCCGATCATCAAGGATCATCTTGTATTGCATGTTTTTTTAGAATACATATTTTGTTTAAACTAGTCGACAGGAAAGTTAGTCATTTTCTATAACGCAAGCACGAACTGATCGCTATACCTTTTCATATCGAGCCCTTTTCACATCCGCAAACCAATATTCTTGTCGTCCATCTTATACGGCTGTTCTCACACCGTGACACAATTGTAGCAAAGCAGAGGTCAAACAGGTTGACCGATTGCTGAGGAATATCTGTCGAAGCCTGCATCGCATATCCAAAATGTTACGGGGTCATTGGGTTGACGCGCGGAACGTGGCGACAACACGTTGCTTCACTAGACTGGGCTACGCTCCCTTTCGCCTTCCGATGCACTGCAGACGATGCTACGAGCCAACGAAGCCAGTCCGATGTCCTCTGAGTGTCACGTGACTTCCGCCAGTGAATA
This sequence comes from Ixodes ricinus, assembly GCA_037355805.1. Lineage (NCBI taxonomy): Eukaryota > Metazoa > Arthropoda > Arachnida > Ixodida > Ixodidae > Ixodes > Ixodes ricinus. The sequence continues at coordinate 29,580 of JAZHYW010041501.1, forward strand.
CTAAGTGAATACTCCATATTGGCGACGCGCGCGACTGAAGTTGACCGTGTGGTCGGCATTCGGGATTGGTCAAACGCTCTCCATGATGTCCTTATTTGGATTCATTCTGCTTCCATCGACGGAAATAAGAACCTGACCCAGCGTCGTGACGTCACGAACGTAAACCCCAAGAGGGCGCCACCGAAACACAATAGGTAACTGCGACATGGAAGTCGCTCGATCCGTCTCGACCTTACTGGTGTCGGCGGCCCGCCTGGACACTCGCCAGACTGTGTCGAGCGTCACGTCAAAAGACCGCAGTGCGCGGATGCGCTTCGCTGCAGGAGCGTGTCACCAACGTGTAACTGCATCGGACTCGAGACGTCGGATCAAGGCAGGCCGCCGACGGGTCGACAGCTTCCCCGGACTCTTTTAGCTTCCTGCCAAACGGAACACGCGACAACAAGGCCAAGAGGTCACGTACGCTTCAAGCCGCAGGCTCGAAGTAAAATTCAGCTTTCGGAGACGCTGTAACCGACACAAAACAGTTACATCTGCAGGGTGTTTGAGCGCTGTACGGGCGTAAAAATATTCGCATAAATAAACCGATCAACGGAGTGCATTGAAACTTTTTACGGAGGTTTTCATAGGTCGTGCATTCATCATACTCAAGTTTTTATGAGGGTACGTTACGAGGAAAAAATGATTAGGCCATAAAATAATCATCTTCGATGTTTTTCTTCTTTTCTATGCACCGGGAGGAAGACGGCAAAAACCGTCTGGTTGACGCCGCTACTTATAGATGGCACCACACACGCTCGGATCTGCTGAATCTGTTTTCAAAAGCTCACCTAAAAGAAACACATCGTGTTTTTTTTATGCATGTGCCATCTTTCAGTATAACAACGTGAACCAGTCAGTTTTCGCCGTTTTCCTCGCGTACAGAGAAAAAACAACGTTTTTTAGGTTTACCTTTTTTTCATGAAACCTACAGTCATCAAATTTAAGTGTGCTAAATACACCACCTAAAGACACCTTTGTGAAAAGTTGTATTGCACTCGTTTTTATTGGTTTATTTATATAAAACGTATTTTCGCCCGAATCGGAGCTCGAAAAGCACCCTGTGGAGTCAAAACTCGTGGGGTTTTCCCGGCCGAAACTAACGCGCATAAGAGCGAAGAAACCGCCACGTCCCTAACAGACCTCCGGGTGTGACGTCGGGTGTGACGTGCCTCTGATGCGAGCATGCGACACAGGAATATCGCGGCATTGCCTCCGTCGTCTTTGCAACAAATGGCCCAGTAACAGTATATACTCCGTCTCACCTTAGCATGGACTATTGTTAGCCGCGCGTGCCAAAAGCCCGAGCTAGTTGCTTTGGATGAAGCCTCGGCGGTTGCACGAGCGCTCGTGCAGAGAGTGCTCCCAGTCAACGTTACTAGAACCACTCAGTTGGGAAACTGCCATAGAGACTGCTCTGAAAAAGTGGCACCGATCCGTCCACGAGAACCGAGCTAATGGCGATCCCAACGCCGCCACTTCTCCCGCAGCGGCCAGTCCAGGAACTGCACGTGACTTCCATTTTCGGTGTAATCGGCCATTTTGGGGCCAGAACAGATACTGTGGAAGGGGCTTCGAGGTACCGCCCCTGACTCCCAAGCGGACGCGCCGCGGTTTACTACCGTGGTTAATATGCGCCTAACTCAGGACGCGCTACCTGAAATCCCCGCTGAGGCAGGGTTGTATAAAAACAATATTAATTATACTGCAAAACCTTGCGAACTAAAGATTTTAGAAAACAACACGCGCCCCCATTTTGTACTAAACTCCAATAAAAGTTACCACAAAAAGAGTTTTTTCCGTTAGTTTTTACGCAAAAACATGCTTTCTGAAAGCTCAAGGCGACCACAGTTAAGACAAATGATACAGAGTGGCGCTGTTGTCGCATTTAGCTCGGTCTCGGTGGACGCCAGCGGCCCAGGTTTCAACGGTGAGTTTCCCAACTGAGAGTTCTAGTAACGTTGGCTCCAGTCAAGGCGGTCAGGCTTGCCGCACCCTTGCACTGACCCTTCGCAGTTAGTCCGTGCTAAGGGTGAGATGAAGTATAGCCGAGTTGCTCGTGACATCATGCGGAAAAGCTTCGAAATACTTCCAGACCCCACGTATCCTACATGTTTTCGTTTCTTTTCTTCTTTCTCGTGCACGTGTTTATGTGGTGTTTTGCGGTCATAGTACGCCTCTGGCGTTCATATCTCCTGTGCTGATATGAGAAGTTACGACCCTTCGTGGTACCCATGGGCCCAAGGTATGCTGCTCCCTGTGAAACAAAGTCACTGGATCCTGGGAAAGTAACGCCATTGCCTTCCCTACCTGCTAGCCGGACACAAACGGATAATAACATACAGACGACCCAAACCTCGCAAGGCGATTGGCTACGTTGCCATGGGAATCGCCATCTTGGTCCATTTAAATCTTCGAAGCTTCCAGAGGGTCGTTCTAAACCAGTCGCGTTAAGATCACCATGGAGCATCATCATAGTGGAAGCGTTCCTCGCCAATTTAAGAGTCTTAGGCCCTCTGTGTGTAATTAACTTATTAATCATACCCATCTCCATGGATCTCTTACAATTATATTGTTCTTCTTGCGTATTTCAATAATGTAAACTTATTTTCCAGTGCCTCCAAGCACCGACACTGCATCTGGTGGTGGTACGAAGGTGTACGCTAGTTTCGCCGGTGTGTGGTTAGCGAAATCTCGGTATACAAAAAAGGACTCCATAAAGTTACCCGTCACCAGCAAATCTAGATCGGCTCACTAAGAACGGAGGGGTCAAGGAGAAATTGCTCATTTCGCGGACCAAGATGGCGAGCACGCGGGGAGCTTGGCGTCACTTTCCCAGGATCTGGTGATTTTATGTGAAACATCGGGGTGCAGTGCCCGATGGCTAAAGTAAAGAAGCCTAAAGAGGGCCGCCCACTGGCGAGAGAACGCGGGCGGCGCGCCGATCGCGTTGAAAAACGGCGTTCCGCAAAATCGGTTGAGCGCGTGAAATCCTGCGTTCGCTCGAATGCTTCAGAGTGCGCGAGGCCTCCTGTGCTGTCGCGTGACATTCGCCGCGATCGGCGTGCCACGCGCGTTTTCTGCAACGCTAGTTTGGGCCAGGGTACGTATATTAGGAAGTTTGGACAATAGGCGAACAAGAGCCGCCGCCAGCGCCGAATTCCCCCGCGCGCCAGGCGTAAACTAAATTTGTGACTTGCGACGTCGACCAATCGAGGCCTCTACTCCATCTCACAAATGTCTGAAGGAAAGACTGGAAGCCTTGTCTATTAGGTGGCATTTGCTCGCCCCGTGTACGGGAGACCTCGTCGAATATACCCATGCGCGCTGCGGAGTTTGCGCTAATGGCCGCGCCTGAAAAGGGAAAAAAAAAGGAAAAAACAGAGCAAGAGTTTGGTGGGGCCAGATGAGTGGGAACAGAGCTTTTTCTGCTGCCTGTGTGTGTGCGTGCGTGTGTCTGCGCGTCTGTGTATCTGAAACTGCGTGTGTTTGTGCGTCTGTGTGTCTGTATGTCTGGGTATGCCTCCTTCGTGTATTATGTGTGGGGGGGCAACAGTGGGATTTTTTAAAATGTCAGATGTCACATAAAACACGCGTAATGTACTACTTTTTTCACGGCGCGTGCAAAAAGCCAGCGTCTTTGCCGAGTGATGGTTGTTAACGCACATTTCAAAAAGGAACCTATACTGTACTCGCCGCGGCAGGGACTTTCACGCGGCGCTGACGCGATTCCCATTGCTGATACATTGCTTTACAAGCGTGCAGGGCACAGCCTCTATTGCGTTGCGCGCCCTGCATTGGTCATACCGTGCAAACGCGTTTGGGCTTGAGCACGCGTGGCATACTTCAATGCCCTTAAGTGTGCCACCAGAGATATTTCATTGTGTCTGCGGCGAAAAATATTTTATGATAGTAATGACTGCCTTTTATGCTGCTTTGGGTTCGGGCCGGCCTTTTTGCGAACACTGTTAAATAGAACGGGTCAAATTATCCATTAGTCACAAACTAATGTTATCAATGTGCGTACTAAGAATATTTTTCTGCTAACTTTACCGTCAACGCCACGTGTCTCGTTTTTCGCCGTTAGCCGATACTTCATTGTTTAAGCCAGTTTAGCGCAAGGAACAGAGAATACCACCATAGGTAGCATGGAATGTACCCAGTTTCAAAGTTTCTCCACGCAGACATTTTACTGGGCGTCCTGTTTTGCGAGAGGACGTTCATTCATAACGTCTGAAAATCGCTCTTCTGCTTTGCTCCATTACATTTTTCCCACAAAGTTTGCAGTCGCGCCATTCAGGGCACAAAGATGTCATTATTAACAGCGAGATATTTTGGTAGCGCCCTCTGGATTGCTGTGACGTCATTACCGCCTGGAACCGCTGGATGGTCGGTGTTCTGACCGCATGGTGGAAGCTTGAAATCATTTCGCTCTCAAAGAAACACCAGCACCGTCAAATTTAAGTTCTTTGTTATATAAACTGCGTCGATGATAAATCCTTTTTGTGTCGCAGTCGGCGTTCCGGTAATCGTGGAAGGCAAACCACAGCGACGCTTTCAGTCGCGCGAAATATCAGGCGTTCTTGGGAGCTGTTCAGGCATAAGAAAATTGTTATTAACAAGCCAGTGAACATGGTGCCATAGTATTTTTACGAAGACATTTAGGTGGAACATTGATCACTCAAGAATTTTGGCGAAAACAAATTTCAAAAAAGCAAGAAGATTTAGCATTTTTAGAAAAAGCAGGCAAACAAACCGTCAGGCTAGGTGGTGCTGAAAGCATTTAGCGCAGCACATGAATGGTACTGAATCCTTGAAAGCTTCGTGGTGATTAGCAACCTAAAACGAATCCAGCAAATCAAAACAGCAATACGATGTGTGAGTAGCAGAGTCAATCAATGTTTATCTTCATTTTCTTTACGCATAGGAAACTGTGTTTCTTTCATACAATTATTTTCTTTTACCAGCTTGTACACTCCTGAAATTTCAGTAAGAATCAATGCCGCCTAAATGCCATTTATTGAGGTTCCATAGGAATTGTACGGGAACACCTGTACGAGGAAGAAAGAAGTAGACACACAAGCTTCAACAACCTACCAACTGTGTTTCTCTCAGGGAGAGGTAGGAAGAAAAAAAAAAAACGAACTGTTGTAAGCAATTTATTGTCGCTTGACAATGTTTCTCCTCCCCACCTTCAACAAGCGATTAAAACTATTTTACCTTTTAGTGACCCAATAGAATAAGGTTTACATAAAAATAAAAACACAAACATTAAACTGCTTCGTCAGCATTACATTTACGAATATTTTTTACCGGTCGGAATCCATTAATTATAGGCACAAGCTAACACTAGAGGAAACAATGAACGAATATCACTTTCTGTAAAACGCTAATTTCCTTTTGGAGTCTATGTGGCCTTTTTCTTTCTAACATTGAGCGGCAAGTACTGCAGCATCTGGAGACCGTATTAGCCTGTTCTCGAAACAGGCGATTGACCATGTGTCAACACAACGGCCTGCGTATGAAGGCACTCTCCGCTTCATAGTGGCGATTGATGAAAACAAGTTCCTTTGCCTTATAGATGTTGAATATGTTGAAGAAGCTTATTATTCTAATGCTCTGTAATTGAAACTATATGAAGGTTTTGAAAAGTTGTAATGACAATAGCAGGCGTTGAACTCCGCATTAGACATAATTCAATTATTCTCTTCTAGAACATACAGTGGTATATTTCTTATGCGTTATTGCTACTTCAAACAGGAAAACGTATTATAGCAGTAAAGAGTTATAAAGAAAAATTAAGACCGAAAGGAGTAATGACGTTTAGTATTTATGTAGAAAGTCTGCCAACTATACGTGTTCTTCGGCATTGAATCATGTACTCATTAAATATCACACAGAACCACTCTGGTACGTATCCGGGGTGGCCATGGGGCTGTTTTATCCCCCCAAAAAAAAAAATCTGCATTTTGTAAGGACTATTCTCTTCTCCTCATGGCATTTTGTGTGGGCACCCCCCCCAGGCTAAAGTTACAGCTGCGTGCCTGACCTTACATTCTATGTACAAAGTCAATATTTTGTCCTTGGAAAACCATGAAGTGAATACGAAGACGCACTGTATGTTTGGATCAACGTCAGTTCACCAAAAAGGTGAACGACGTCGAATTTCGGCACCACGTCGCGCTGGTTACCAGCACAGGTCACCCTCTATAAAAAAACAGCCCCTCAACCACGCGCATTAGGATTATGACGAGCTGGAGCACTCTGACAACGCTGGTCCACGTGAATACGTTAACGCCGTGAAAGAAAACAAGAAGCAGGCGGCAGGAAAAAACAAATTGCCAACGGTGCGCTAAGCGAATGCACAGACAATGGATGGAGTCACGTCTTTATAGGCAATAAATGGGCTATTTTAGTAGCGTTACAAACGAAAATGACTCATCATGATGCTGATGGACTATATCGAACGAAGCCTATGACGTAGGGCAGGGTTACCTGACAAAGAGTGTCATTACGCATCTCCAATATCTGGCATAAAATGACTATCTGGGCGACCGCAGAGACCTGCAACCTGCCATCTGCTGGAAGCTGTTAGTAAAACCAACTCGTCGAATAAATCCGCGATATAAAGGTATTGTCCAGTGGTATCTTAGAATACGGAGTAAATGTATCTCGCTAAGTGACATCATTTACAGAGTGTAGTGCTCTTTTCCCCGATACCTACCGTGCATAAGGTACCTCGTTACATTTGTTGGCTCAAAATTGACTGCCACCTTTTTTATTATGGACATAAATGTTTTTGAGGTGCAGGAAACAGTCTCATAGCTTATACATGCGTCAACTCGTTAACCCAACCCCTCCCGAGTTGGGCGCGATGGGGCTTGATATCATGACGTGCAAAGGCGAGCAACACAATTTGCATCTGAAATACGCAAGAGTTCATGAAGGTTAAGAAAAAAGTACTGGCTGTAATTGGGGCGTTACTGTCGCGCGTTCGCTGAACAGAGCGCTCTGTATAGGCTCTATCTTTCGTTCTGTGGCGCAAATTTCACGTTATCCTGAAAACAACCATCCGGGGTGTCTAAAAGACTTCATATGAAGCAGACACCGTTTTTGGAAGATTGGATCACGCCTGGCTTCTACCAGCCGGTTACTGTATCAGGGTGGGGCCGCCCGCTAACCCAGACGAACTTCGGTGCACCATGGCGGGGCGGCGGCCAGCGAGCTATGCCTTCTCCCCGCAGCATCCTCTCGCCATCCGGCACCTCCTCTGAGACGAACGGCAAGTGGTGAGCATAAGTAAGACGGTGGTCCATCTCGCTAAGATATCTAGGAAGGCCAGGGTGGCTAACGAAGCCACCATCATCGACGCGGCATGACGCCGCAGCGTTCTTGAGACACTCCCACGGTCAGAAGGCGCTGGTTCTCTGCCACGGTGTAAGATACACTCTTTAGGTATCACGAAGGAAAATCGCCTTTTCCTCCGGGCCTGCATCACGTGAGACGCCACGTCATCCGCACGGTGTCTCCGGCGCCGTTTCTCCTCCGTGTGGAAGCCGTACACTACAACTGGCGCTCTGCAGGCGTGGCGAACCGAGGAACGGAGATTCCCGGGTTGTTGACGTCACGACATCGATCGCGGAGTTCTCGCCGATGTGGATACGCACGGGGTATCCACACGAAGGAAAAATCGCCACTCCCTTCCGCAGGCGCATCACGTGCGACGCCGCGTCATTCCTTTCTGACACCTCATGACGCCGTTTCTCTCGTGGCAGGCGCGGAGGGCTTCGTACAGTTAGCACAGCTCCGCGAACGCGTGGCAGAGCCAGGGACAGGGTTCCGGAGTTGTTGACGTCACCACGACGGCTCAAATCGCAGGTTCTCCTTCATGTAGATGCACTGGGGGTATCCGCACGAAGAAGGAACTCCATCCGCAGGCGCGGTAGGGGCAAAGGGACAGGTTTTCCCAGGTTGTTGACATGCGACATCCGTCGCGGGTTCTCCTTTCGTGTGGATACCAAGGGTATCCACGAAGAAGGCTCAACTCCCGCAGGCGCGTAGCGGAGCCGAGGACAGGTTCCAGAGTTGTTGACGTCACGACACATCCGTCCGCGGAGTTCTCCTTCGTGTAGTTACAAGGGTATCCACACAGAGAAGAACTCCGAAAGCTCCGCAGGCGCGTGGCGGAGCCGAGTTGTTCCCAGGTTATTGACGTCTCGACATCCGTCCGCGAGTTCTCCTTGTGTGGATACCGGTATCCACACGAAGGGCTGCTCCACGGGCGCCTGGCAGGCCGAGGACGGAGATTTCCGGGTTGTTGACGTCACGACATCCGGTCGCAGGTTCTCCTTCGTGGATACCAGGACTGTTCGGGTTGTTGACGTCGACATCCGTCTCCGCGGGTTCTCCTTCGTGTCCGTCCGTCCCTCGGCTCGTCCTCATGCTCCGCCACGCGCCTGCGGAGCTTTCGTACTAACATACGAAACGCCGCGCACTCCGCCACGGAGGAGAACGGCGCGCGAGGCATAAAGGATGACGTATGTCGCCTGGGATGCTGCTCCATGAAGGAAGGTGGCAATTTCTCCTTCGTGCTGGGTACACAGCAAAGGTATCACGAAGAAGAACTCCGCGGACGGATCTTCCGTGACGTCAGCAACCGTAAAACTCCGTCCCCGGCTCCGCCGCGATGCCTGCTGGAGAGGCTTTCGCGTGCTGATGGAACGAAGCCTCCGTGCCTCCGCCACCGGAGAGGAACGGCGCCATGAGCGTCAAAAGGGATGACGTAGCCATCTCACGTGATGCGCACTCCGCGGAGAAAGTGGCAGATTTCTCGCCACGTGGATACCCCTTAAAGGTGGAACCTGGCGAGAGAACTGGGCAACGCGGCGGTGAAGTCAGAGCTGGTGTTCGTTCGACGGGCATCGAAGAGCTGCATTGTTGGCAATGCACATGCGCTGACAGTGTCGCCGGCGTGAGCAGCGAGCTGTGGCGAGAGCGAAAAAATTATCTCGTTGCTGCGGCGCAGTACACCATGAGTGCTTTCTGCACGGCAACAACCTCGCTGGAGGTCTTCGCATATGGAAGCGCGAAATTGCTGACCGTCGCCTGCGGGTCCGTGAGTCATCTGCCAGCGCCGCGAAACCTAACGCCTTCGTTTCACCTTATGTTGTACCACCGCAGCAGGCTAAGCACGAGCTCATAGCGTTGGCAGCCACTCTTAAGTCACGAGAGCTTGTGCCGCCAGTGCCCCAGAAGAGCAGGTGCTCGCGCTTGCCAGCTTTCCTGCGGTACATCGCAAGGTGGAAAACAGAGGTATTGTGAGAGAAGAAGGAAAGTGAAAAGCGAACTTCTCTGCTATGCGAAGGGGCGCGCTGTCCTCACCTGAAAAAGGTATTATCTTACGCCCGCACCGTGTTCCCGGCCTGGCAGTCCGTGCCGAGCTTAAACAAGTCGGCAACCGCGCCTGCCGCAGGCATCGCGCCCTTGCCCAAGGAAGACATAAAGGTCGTGCTGCGCCCGCGAAGGCTTGACATCACAAAGATCAGCCACGCAAGAGGTTGCACGATGAGTGCTTTCAAATACGACCGGTCTCTCGCTACGAAGAAGCGGCGGAAAGATCTCCGCAGAATCTGGCCTGAAAAACATCATCGCGCATTACTTTAAGCATGGAGCATGCAGCAAATACACCGCCGTCAGGAGCTCCCGCTGGAGAAAAATCCTACAACGTTACCTCTTATTACGGCGCCTCCCGAAGGGACGCCGTCAAGGGGATTACACAACATCCCCGAATATGACAGTGGGGATATCTGCAAAACCTTATCTGTAAAGAAGATACCACGATTCTGCAAGCGCGAATGGGCCGGACAAATTCGGCAATCATTGTCTTCAGGCATCAAGGTACCGTACTATGTTTACCCATGACGCCGGGCTGCAACAGCCATGCTGAAGCGACGAGGAAATTATTACGACGGGTACGGCGAACTCGGCCATCGCACAGGCGTCTGCCCGGCACCGACAAAAAATATCTACCAGATCTGCTGGCTTCGCCAAAACCATCAATATTGAACTGATTACGCGCATTGTGGGATCGACCGACCGGCGACAAAAGTGCCGACTCCATTCTGACTCCCTACCTTCTCGAAGCGATGGAAAAGCAGAACCGAAACAGCAAATGCGACGACCGCAAAACGGCTCAACAGCAACTACGACGTCGTCGCCGCAAGAAAGACGAGCCCAGCGGAGACGCGCCCGGCCAGCGCAGTAGGTCAGGCCAACCACACCTCCCGCAGCATCAGCGACACCATGACGCCGGAGCCCCCGCGCAAGGCCGCCAGAGACAGAGACGCACGTCGAAATCCCCGCCTGAGCATGGAAGGGCAACTGGTGGAGGCGATCAAACAAACAAGGTGAGCTGGGCAAGCACGGTCTCCCACGGCAAAAACGCCATAAGCGGTGCCCTCGAAAGGGGCGGGCCTGGCTCAAACAGTCGAATCCGGTCCGATATAACCAAAATTAGGCGAATGTAGAGCTCGTCATCGGAAAATAAAAAAAAACTCAAAAAGCCAGACTAACGCACACCAACTGAAGACGGTGCCAAACTCAACACCGCATCGCCCGCGCAACCTGAGCCGGAGCCATGAAATCGGGCTAACCTAACCAGGTAGCCACGCCACTAAGCAGTCTTACTCAAATCCCATCCAAGAACGGCTCTGCCGACACGCGATGGATGACTCACTATGACTCTCCACCGTCGAAACGCAGGGCCAAAGAATTAACCTTTGGTACTCGCCGCGCCTGGGCTCAAAACAAACGTCGATAAAGACGCCGCGAATTCGGGAAAAACCTTAGTAAGACAACCGACGAGACGCTCAGCGCCATTAAGCCACGCTGGCCGATTCGCCGAAAGTATGGGGCACACAAATCGCGGCTATTACTCAACGCTGATTTACAACCTCTGTTTCCCCACGGGCGGGCAGGGATGGGGGAACAGGCCCTGCAAAATCAACTAAGCCCACTACTTTTGCCCACCCGCGGCGAAAGCCCCAAATCTCTCGACCATATTAATTCCTTTAATAGAACCCGAAAATCCAACGCACTCGTCGTCTGCCCAATGGAAAGACGCGAGGATTTCAAAACGCATCTCGAACAATTTATTAAAACCAAAGCGGACAAACACGCGTCGTTGTCTCCAAAACCGGCGCCTTTGCAAAACTCTCCGATTACGATCTTTCTCAGACGAAGAAGATACCTCTGGTGTAAACTCTGCGTAAAGCCCGCTGACGCCACCTCATCGAACGCAACGCTCCCGGCCATTCGTCGCGATACCGGGGTAGGCTTGCCTGTTACGCAGCTCACGTCCTCACGTTGAATTAATCCCGGACCGGAAACACATGGGACGAACAACTTTTACTCATTCTAAACGTATGCAGCTCTAACAGAAACACCCACAAATTCGGCAAACTTTTACATTAAAACCGCCTGAACTAGCTGGGGGAGAAACCTTAGTAATCATGGGCACTGGCTATGCAGCATCACCCGAATGGGGCTATAAACAGGACATGATCAAGGCGGAACCACTCTGGCTCGATGCGCAGGGGGAGGGCCTCTGATACTGACCAGCGCACCGCATTGGAAACAGCGTTGGCGGCGACTTTACTCCCGACCTGCTTGCGAAAAACACGCGCAAAAGCCCCGTTGAACAGCAGAAAACCTGGGCGGCGACCATTATCAGCCTTTATCGGGGTCGAATCCGAACAGCTAAACGCACATCAGTAAAGCGACTCCCGCTGTCGATTAAGACGTTCATAAATCTGGGCCGCAGAACTTGCCTCCTCTATTTTAACGAGCAATCCGTCACGTCAGGGAGATAGTGACATTCAGAGATAGGCGGAACAACTCCGCAAGGATGCATAGCAAGCTACTAAAGAAATCCCAGAAGAGCAGAGCTCCTGTGAGCCGATACCAGCTCCTCCACATGTGGGAAGCCAGCTTCAGTCACCATCAGAGACTGACACAAAAAACCCGTCTGCTCTCAGGCGGCGTCTCGCCTCCTCAATCGTGACATCGAAGACCACGGAATCGCTAACGCGTAATTGGCACAGTACGTGCGATTTATGGAACACGAAATCAGGCTCGCAAGCTGGAATATTCTCACTGTCTCCACATCGACCCGACAACAGCAAAACCACACAAAAAATTTACAACCTCAATATACTTTTACAAGTTTAAGGGCTCCCGACACAAAGCTAATCAAGACCATTGAGTAGATACTCGGGGACTCCCCGCGTGGTCCTCCCACTCACCACGGGACAGGACAACGACACTCCTTGACCGACCCATCCACGGTAAGCGAAGCTAGAAGACCATCTTGGCCCTGCAGACTCGCTCCGCTGGCTTGAACGGCGTCACTAACGAAATGCTCAGAAATCTGGACAACGACTCAGTTGACCTCACCAGTACATGAACGTCTGCTGAACGGGGACCAAATACCCGACCAATGAAGTAGCAAGGTAGTTATGATACCCAAATGGCCGAAACTCGAGCTCGAAAATCTGCATTGCATTTCCCTCACGTCTTTGTGTGGGCAAGCTAATGCTGAACGTCGCCACTCAACAGGATCAACGACCGCATGGAAGACAACGGTCTCTTTCACGCATGATCGACTTTTCGACCAAAACTTTCTACGCAAGCATTCATGCTTCGGCTCGAATGCGACGACGTCATATTGGGCGCACTGCTCCACTGGATAGAGCCATCTTAGGGCTCGACCTCACGAGCACGGCAACGTGCGCCTCGAGCTACCCTCTCTGAACCTAGGAAAACTTGGTCTCGGAGACAGGTGTACGGCTACATCAGCAATTTCTCTCAGACCGCACAGCTAATACATAT
>JAZHYW010041503.1:0-222457 GCA_037355805.1 Ixodes ricinus
ACGTTGCCGCGGCCGCTTATTGATTTTAATAGCGGGACCAACCTCTCGTAGAAGAGCGAAGAACGCATGATTACATTGGCACAGAACACTGAACTGATTCCCAATGAAAGGCCGGACGCCCATGTCTTCAAACACCGTCTTGATGCATGCGCCTCGCTGTCCGCTGTATGCAAGACGCACGTATTTTGAAAAATCTAACACCCCTTAAACTTTGGCACTGTGCTGTATTCGCGTATTGATTTTCATTTACACCGACCTTTATTACGGCGGCGCGAGGAATGCACGAAGGCCTGAAAATGTGTAAATGAACTGATTCCTCGCGGTGAAAGGCCTGATACCCACGTCTTTCCAACGCCGCCTTGAAGTGTACCTTGGTGTGCGAAAGACGTCCGTGCGTCTTGCGAACTCTAATACACCCCTTGCGCGTTGGTACGCTGCCGTGGCCGCGGATTGATTTTTATTTGGCAGACGGCGGCCTCTATTACTGCGCGAGGAATGCATGGAGGTCTCGGTTGCTGCATGGCCGCAGGTGTCCATCCTCGGGGCCCCGTCGGCGTCCTGACAGGAGGAGGTGCGGCCAGGCGCGGTGCCAGCAGCAACATGGCCGACTGAGTCGCTGAACCAGGAAACCCCACACAAGGTCATCATGGAGGACTTCGAACCGGTCAGTGGTGGCTCTGATGCACGCGCGCGCAAAGCGAGAGAGGCAGGGCTGATGGTGGAAAGCCTGTTCAGAGAAAATGAAGATGTCAACCTGTTTAGGCTGGTTTGCGATGGAGGCAGACGTAATGAGCTGTGCAGTGCATTCTGTTTCCTCTTTTTTTTTGTGGTTGTTCCGCCAATGGTCGAGTGGGATTAGGCAAAGAAAAGAAGTAAAAGCTAACTCAGGTCGGTGTAACGAAAAAAAAAGAGACGTTTCGTCGGTGGCCTTCGTGGCCTTGTTTCATTAGGGGTAACATGCAACGAACGTTAGTCGCCAACATAACGAGCTTCTTAGAAACCAGAGCAGTTTGCCTTGTCCACAAGGGTTCTCTAGTGTCACGGGGCGATCGCGCGCACGTTGCCGTTTATTTTGTAACAAGATATAATAAAAGAAAAGGACACAGAGGGCGCAGCGCACAATGTTAGGCTCTTGTATCGGGAGACGGGGAGGAGCTTTCGAGCAAAAGGAGTTGTTTGCATGCGGCATTGTCTTTGAGAAGTGTTTGTCTGCTGAATAGTTGTCTCTGAGACTTCGTTAGTCAACAAGAGGTACCGCTGAAGAACGTCCCAGACAGTTTTATCGGAGATGTCTTCGAGTAGAGTTTGTCGAATGTTCACCTGGGAATTATTTCTAATGTACTACGGTTTCTAGACTTTGACGCGGATGTGTGAGAGTGTGCTGACCTGCTGGGCACACCCTAAGATTAACGCAGACCGCTAAGCGCCGTATGACCAGCCTTAAGATTTGGAACATGGGCGTACCAACCGGGGAGGGGGGGGGGGCAAGGGGGTCGCTTGTCCCCCGCCCCCAGTTCTCAAAGTGGGGGGCAAGACATGTATGTTGCCCCCCCCCCCCTGAAACAGTCGCCACTGGGCAGGGCAAACACCGGCTGGCGGCGCACCAAGGGATACCAAGAGCATCGCCCCCCCCCCCCCGGCCCTGGGGGGGGGGGGTCGTTAGGTTTCCCCCACTCAAAAACAAGTTGGTACGCCACTGGTTGCCAACAACAATAAAATAACTATTAAAAAAATAAATGTCAGACGCTTCAGAAATGCAAAGCGTTTGGTCAAGAATTGAGTCCCCCAGTTTATAAAAAGTAAACTATCAAGTGTAACAGCATCTAAAAGGGAGGTAAGAGCCGTGAACATGCCGCATGCATTCCCGGTCATCCCCGGCATGCTCAGAGTGCTCAAATGATGCTCGAAGATATGTGCTTGCAGGAAAGCACGAAGAGAAACCTATTGAAAAGTTTCTGAGTGTCATCTATCATGTTAGGATGCTCTTTTTCACATGGTAGCAAGTATCTGACGAAGAATTTTAGTAAGAGGAGTGAGCTCCTTCATCAACGAAAAAGGCAAAGAAACTTCCCAAGAATCTATATACCTCCGAAGGCTTGGTTTGGCTTTTTTCATATATAAAAAAGTATCCAGAAGGCGTACTTTTTTTTTATTAGGATGATCTGAAATCTGTTTGCTTTTAGCCATGTCGGTGTTATAACTTATGGCTATTAGCTAAATGTATGTGTTCATCTAATCCTGCGGCTTTATGTGTATTTTTATTGTTTGGTTTGCTGTTTTTCGGTAAATATTTTTTACGTGTGGTCATTGTCTTTGCGTTATGTCTGCTATATGTATAACGATAATGGAGACCTGTGTTTGTTTATAGTTAGTGGCACACCATACACTTCTTTTTTCGTCGTTGTACTGAATCTCCCTGCTTGGACCTGCAACAATCTGCATAATATTGTAAATAAATAAATAAATTAACACATAAATAAACATTCACCTTCTGGAGAATGAGGTTAGGTCTCGATGAATGTTGAGGCTTCGAAAGAATTATTTTCTAAGACTCACAAAGCCATACAGTCTTGAACCTGAACATTCAACAGATATATGTCTGGTTGGGCGGAATAATTAAGCAAAAGGAGGGCGTCCTCCCAAGTCCTACGTACTCTTTTTTTTAGAGTCATGGTACATACAGACTACGCCAGAAATTATAAATAGGTCCCTCCGAGCTTTACAATCCGCCTGTGGCGATGGCCAATGGCCATCGCCACAGACATCCTTTGAACAAGAGGCCGACTAGGCTTCGAAACGTTGGGTTCCCAACTAGGGCTTCGTTGGACGTCCTCCTTTGTTAAATTTAAAGCTTACAGTGTATGTCATGTTCAATGAACACTATTCACTTAAAAAAAAAAAGCTTTATTGTTGCCGTTCACTCTGCCTTCTGTCCGGTCTCCAGGGTCAGCTGGTCTGGTTCGAATCGGGCCTCGGCTACAGCCTCCCCGGCGAAGTGGTCGAGTTCTCCAAACCCGCCCAGGTCGTCACGGTACAAGCGGTGGTTTCGGGAAAGGTAAGATACCCACCCGGAACGTGGGTTCGTCTGCTTGTTGCACATGGGTTGCGATGATATTAGAAAAGTAAACTGTTATAATGGCTGATTGAAAAAAAAATAGTGGGTAGACCTTGAGCCATCTAGGATTGAGGTCTACCCACTATCCTTTCAGTTAAAGCCAATCAGAACTCGGCGTCGTTCTGACGTCACCACAGCCCCCGCGCAAGAAGCAGACGACTTGCTCTCCGCATAAGCGCGTGGCGAGCCGTGCATCTCATTAGCGCTCCGCAGCCACTGAGAATGCGGCATTAGCCGATAAGGACGCCGGAGAACCAATCACGAAGTGCGAAGCTCTTAAGCCACGCCCTCTTAAGCTGTTAGTGCACTGTGCGGACTGCAAGTTCGTCTGCTTCTTGCGCGGGGGATGCGGTGACGTCAGAACGCCGAGCTCTGATTGGCTGAGATAGGAAGGATAGCGGGTATTACCTGTATTCTAACTGCCTTGAGGTCATATCCACTATCTTTCCATTCGGATCCAATCAGAGCTCGGCGTTCTGACATCACCCCCGCGCGCAAAAAGCAGACGAACTTGCCCTCTGCCTATGGCTTCCGCTGTACCACCTCTGACTGCTTGATCGGCTGCTCCGTGTCACGTGACATCTCCAGGATATTATAAGCGTCATGGCGGCACCGTTTGCATTTCTGTGCCGTAAAACCATTAACAGCATAGTGTGGCCAGCTTGTTCAGCCTCATTACCATGTGGCAGCCAGTCAGAACAAAACGCCACCCGGAGTCAGCAACGAATTCTGAAGGCCGAGCGCCAACAAAGTTCTTGCACATGGCCATAGCCCTTCGTTTTTAGAGACAATCGTTTTCCAAAACATGTCGTTGGAAGTTCGAATGCAGTGCGCGGAAGACTGATCATTTTAAAGGTGGACAAGACTCTTCTTATGTACCGTTTTACAGCCATGGCGTCGTGGCCTTGTGTTTTGTACAACACAAACGTGAGTTGATTGGTAAAGACTGTGTTCATGGACATTGCATACACACGTCGAGGTAATTTTTTTTTATGTTCATGAACGCCATGTGTTGAAAACGTTAAGCCGGCCGAGGTCGCACTAATAGCCCGTATACAAAATAGAGTTTGCAGACAGGTTATCTAAGGCGTGCTCCTTCATAGTGTGACGGCACACTGGTCATACAAACACTGTCTTCAGACATTTCGACGTATACATGCATGTATGAAGCGAATCCCGGACAAAAGCTCATTGGACAAAAGCTCGTCAGGGGTGCTATGCAAGACGGCGGTACGAAGGGACCGGGATATTGCCACCTGCTGCGATTGGTCAGCGGCGTGGCGCTGACCAATCGCAGCAGGCGGCGATTTCCCGGTCCCAACGTCTTGCGTAGCGCCCCTCAGGAGAAAATTTCATGTTGGTCTTAACACGAGCGCGGACAAGTTCGGTGCATGCGCGCGACACTAAATTGCAACGATGAGTTTATATCTGACAGGCACATGGTTCGTTGACTGGAGTGGAAACAAGTTTATTTATCGATTGGTTAGAAGCGAATGAGGTCCCCTACTGCCTGCAGCAGTCTTGGTAGATCTCGGTGTAGCTCCTGGAACCCCATCGCAAATATTTGTTTTCAGACGGTTCCGGTGTACCGAGCTTGATCTTATCAGCTCCACTCAGTTTCTGTGCCCGTTATATGTCGGCACCGTTGCATGGAATGGGGTACCAGCTCTCCTAAAAAACGGTGTAATATCCATCGCGTCCTCACTTTAGCTCAGCCCGTGTTTCGCCCGGCTAGCTAAGAGAGAGAAAAAAAAAGGCGAGCTCTTGTTTGCGTTTGTGAAAAAATTAGTGAGTTTTTTTCCGATGAGCTTTTGTCCGGTGAGCTCCTGTCCGTTAAGATTTTGCCCGTTGAACTTTTCTTTGGTTACCGTATGAAGCAAGCCTGCTTCGAACATTCTTAAAGCGAGTCCGCCGATATTTTTGTTTCATGCCTGCAGGGAACTCTACGCCTTTTGCATGATGTATAAGAACAGTGTGACTGGGGCTTTATGGTTATTCAATGTTTCAGTTCGGACGAAATGCCTATGGTTCGCCATGGCTTCTTTGCTAGAAGCAACACAAGCAAGGTCTTGGAACCTCGGTATTTTCAGTCCTCCAGTGTTGATCGCCTTAGATGTCCCGAAACACAGACGTGCGACCCCTCTGAGATTAGCGGCTTCAGTATTTCTAAAGGCCTCCCAGAGATAGATTTGATCATGTTTATTCCACTGTACAAGAGAATATCACGATGAAAGTGGCCTTAACAAAAAAAAGGATCCAGAGGGAGGCACATCTGAAGAGTGGACGATCATTTCATATCGTAGCTAATCCTTTCACGTGGACAGGCACGTCAAAATTTGTTTCCCCGTGACTCAAGAAATTAGAAAAAAACACGACGTTTAGGCAATGCTCGTTTGGTCACCACGCTTGCATTAATCGAGAGAATGCTTTTCATAAGGACTGTGTTTTGAGCGATGAAAATTGATGTCCGGTGCAGCCGCAGTCGTTCACGATCCACAAGCTGTCCAGCGTACGGCGTCGCCAAGATCTAGGTCCAGATGGCGTCGAAGACATGGTGCAGCTTGGGTAAGTGCCTCAAGCCTCGCAAAGAATATTCATTAAAAAGAAAAAAACGTCCCTTTTATTTCACAAAAAATAAGACATATCCCATACTCCGTTTAACCCTAAGCTGATAGTGCGGTGGGAGCTACGAGCCCACTGAACCAATCAAACAGGCTCCCTCTCGTCACCTGACCCCGCTCTCTGTGCGTTAGGATGAGCGGGAGAGTGATCACGTTACAGAAGAGCGATGTTTGACCAGTCCAATGACCACGTAACTTCCACTGCACTGTCAACTGACGGGTGAACGGAGCATATTTCATGACCCAGATAACCCTTTAACAGGAAGAAAAGTAAATTCCTGTTTTCGACGCACGCAAAATATGTTTCGGTGTTTTTTTTTCTTTTTTAGCCCCGCTATTCACTGCCAATGGCTATGCGCTTTACGATCAGATTAACCATCGCCGTGGCCATTCGCGTCCTACCTCGTCTGTTTATATCATCGAGTCCAATCTGCAGTGCTAGATCAAGTAACGTAAACACTGGACGACCATCGTTTTTATACGAGGGAAACTTCTATACTATATAGGTTCACGCGTTTCGCCGTTAATGTATAAGAGACTTTCCGCTGTTTTCCCAGGGACCTGAGCGAAGCGGCCCTCCTGTGGAACCTCAAGATCCGTTATGACAAAGAAAAAATATATGTGAGTATTTGAATCAGACATTGTGACACGGGAATTTGAAGAAAAGCCAAGCGCGCCACACTCTGACGCTACTCTCCCGCAGAGCACTTGGGGAAAGCCAATGGACCATTTTCAAAAGTCGGCGCCTTCGCCTGTCCGTCATTGCTTGACCAGGGACTCTGAGCATGTATTGGATACGAGGGTAGTGTCAACCTTCGGCTTGAGCTCGGATCCAATCACACGCTAGGTGTCCAAACAATGGCGACCGCCAATGCTGCCAGATGAACTTTTGAAAAGGGTCCATTGCTGAAATCTATGGAGGAAACTCGGCAAAGGACTAAGCTAAAAATTATGTTCATGCAAAAACAAAACAAAAACACTTTGCATTATAGCACAGAGTAGAGGGATATGCGGTGTAGGCGCAAGCGCGATACAAGCAATGGTGTTTCCCGTAACGCGTAACTGTTTTCGGTAGTGCAGTGACGTATTCGTTACCTTTCAAAACTGTAACGGGTAACGTACTTACGCTGCTTATTTTGAGTGACGGGTAACGTAGTTACGTAACTCGTTACATCTTTCCTGATACTTAAAACAAAAGTTGCTCTTAAATATATTTTGTGTTTTTAGGCGCCACGTTATATGAATAATTGCCCTCATCCCACAATCCTTAAAAATCAGAGCCAAGAAAAAGATAAGGTAATTATGTTGAGTTTGTTCATGGACGTAACGTTTCTGGACATATGGTGTGTATGGGCCAACGTTACTAGATTAGCACAGTTACGGAAACTGCCCATAGAGGCTTAGCCTCCCGTTGTTCGACGCGCCACCGTTTTGAGGACGGCTGCTATGGTAACTGCAGTCTGTTCTACGGAATACATATGTTTTGAAGCACACCGTCTAGGTGGCGTTTCACCGTACTCCATGGAACGCATAGTTTTGAAACGAAGATCTAGATGGCGCTTGAAACAACGGGAGGTGGACTGAAGAAGGTGAGGGGGTACCCCTCTGCGGGAGTTCCACTACGGATCTAACCTTGTAACATTGGCTTATGCGTATACCTGTGATGTCCATGGAGTAAAACGTTTTAATTCATAAATACAAAATTAATATAAAAATAAAACTAACGCGAAAGTAACGTGCATTACTTTTTATCGGTGACCACAACGCGTTCCTTTTATTTTGATGTAAGACGGGTCTGTAACGCGTATCTTTTATTTGCAAGAAGCGAATGACGTATTTCGTTACTTCTTTTCGGTAACGCATACGACACCGGTGAAATGTCATGGTCACTGCCACAACGAAGATCTTTTTTCAGTTCTCAACCTCTTTTCGACCTTACCATTCGTCCAGTTCCCTTCGGAAAGTAGAAGACACCCGATTTCTTAGAGTTTACTTCCAGTTCTCGAGTCACGTAACTCCGAAAGGATGGGCTCTGCGCGCAGAGGGACTTCGTTACATCGAATAAGCTGTGAGCCGAATGGAACTGTTTCCAGACGTACACGGGCAGCATCCTGGTGGCGGTCAACCCGTACAAGATGTTCGACGTCTACGGCGTGGACGCGGTCAACAAGTACCAGGGACAGATCCTGGGCACGCTGCCTCCGTAAGTCCGCACTTCTCGTATCGTGTTGTGACGCGAAAAATGGTGAAGATGGCTTTTAGGACGTCGTCCGCGTGGATGTGCCACCTGTTGGGAACGTCATTTCTTTTGACGGTTTCTGTTGGGTCTTAACGGTTGCGACGTCATCTGTCTTGACATCACCTGCCGAAGACGTTACCTAACTTGACGCCATCTTTTTTTCCCCTAAGAATAAGAATGAGGTCAAAGTTTATTTGCGCAATAACACAAGTAAAGGACATCTGGCCCGCTTACGTGGTGCACTGTCTTTGGGAACGTCGTTGGTTTTGACTTTCCCTGCAGCATATTTACCCGTTAGAATACCAGTTGTATATTTACGTTATTTGTTGGATGCCGAGTATTTTTACGTTGCGCGATGTGGCGCGATTTGTGATGAGTCATCTTTTCACAATGCCTTTTGTCACCTTCAAGGGGAAGGGGGTTCAGGAGCTGTGACGTCATACTTGGAATGCTCCTTGTGACTAAGGCCACCCTTTGCTGCGGCCACATTAAAGCCGGGGTCATACCGCTTATCCATCATACAAAAGCCAGTCTGCGCAGACATCAGTCACCGTGATATCCGTGGCTCGTAACTTCGGCTCGTAACATGCAATCAATGTCTCAGCGGACACTCGGGTGGTGGCCCGTGTCCAACCACTGCCATGATGAGAATAGCCGAACTCTAACAACACCTGGAGCTCAGCACGTGTTTTCTATTTCGCCAACCCCAGCGCGTGGCTGTGATTAGAGTTGGCGGCATAGCATACGCACCAGGGCACGTGGCCGCTTGTTCTGGCTCCGAGTTGCGAGGATAAACGATGCTTATAATTCTCGATTTTTTTTATTACCGTTAGGGAGTAATGCGAACTAGTATTTAGCGAAAGTAGAAAAATAGTTTCATGGCTTCTTTAAGAGTACTACATTCGTGTATTATTCTTGAAATGCTCGTGAAAGGGCTTTCGCCAGTACAATGAAAAGCAGGCGTTTGATTGGTCCACCGAGCTTCCACCACCCTGTCCGCTTGGGGGGTGAACTGGGTACATATAGACCATTGACCATCCCAATAATCACCCACTGTGCTCTGCCATCTTTGTCTACTTGGCTGCGGAACGCGTTCTGGACATGCGCAGTAGCTCCAGAGCCGTATATGTAGAGAGTTTGGCCATTCGTTGGGAAGTATAGGAGACAAATGAGGAGGCGGCATTGGCCGAAAGCGGGCTGGGCGTGTTCCAGGGCGTCTTCAGAAATTCGAATGTGACCAACCAGAAGCTGGAAATAGTATTACCCTGGCGGTGGTTTCGAGAAACAAACCTGATAACTGCATCGGAGTAACTCTCGGTGACTGAAAGTATGGTGCACGTGATGTTTCAATCACGCTCATCCAAAATGATGGTGGAAGAGTGCGACTAGCGGAACGATCGACATGATCCGTACGCCAAGCGCCGAGGGCCGGGAATCTGCCGTCCAAGCGGTCACACTGTGGCCGAGCAAAACGGAGTCTGAGCGGCGCGTTCGTTTCTTAGATCTTTCTGCGTGATCATTATCGAAACATCACGTTCAACCTATTTTC
This sequence comes from Ixodes ricinus, assembly GCA_037355805.1. Taxonomy (NCBI): domain Eukaryota; kingdom Metazoa; phylum Arthropoda; class Arachnida; order Ixodida; family Ixodidae; genus Ixodes; species Ixodes ricinus. The sequence goes on from JAZHYW010041503.1 coordinate 9,525, forward strand.
AACCACGAAGAGTTACTACATTTTACTCTTACGCGCTTATTAAAACCATATACGAACATATACCTTTGATCAGAACTGTTTCTCGCTACCACCGCTAGGGGATTCTTTTCGGCTTCTGGTTGGTCAAGAGAGCATGCCAAGCCCTCTTTACGAGTCTGGTGCACGCCCTGGCTCTGCCCACACCTCCCATTGACCAAACTCTCTCTATACACGGCTCTGAGTAGCTCTCATCTCGGAAATACCAGACGCCAAAAACGCGTCTCTTTTAATCGGAGCGGTGGCTTGCGCCACCTATTGTCTGTTACAACACAAGCTCAGCAGTAGAAGCTCTGCCTCCAGCGCGAGCTTTTTGCTTCCATGCCGCTTCGATTCGACGCACGGAAATCCAAACACGCCGAAAGGCAAACAGCGCGTACTAGAGGTACCTTGCAGATCTCGTGTTTCAGCAGAAGAGTATAGTCAAAGCTTGCGTTTCAACTAAATTCCGCGGAAAGACGACACCCAGCGGCGGAAAGTCAAAGTACGCTTGGCGTCCGAAGAGGGAGTTGTGTTAGCTCTCCTGCTCCTTGCGCGACTCGTCTGAGCCGCGGACGATGCAAGCAGAATAGGGTGGAGAATGAACATAACGATGATTTACATACAATACAGTGGCAAATCTGAGCCTTGGGCGCTTTCTTTTTACCATCCACTTCGTTCGTCGGTTATGTAACGCCCTGTTCCAAGTAAATACGAACGAAAAGAAAGAAACTAAAAATAGAAAAATAATGCCTTACTTCAAAAAATCTAAACGCCCCCCCCCCCAAAACAAAAAAAAAAAACCCGCCTTACTGATTTAAAATATTAAGCTGTTCTTTTTTTTTACTGTGGAGGGGTTTACTCAATAATAAGCTTTTAATTAAACTACTTTAAATTTACGGTAATTCTTTCTCTCGTATATTTTTCAATGATCGGACGGATTGGTCAATCAATCTGTTCTGTTTAAAAATGCATTTAACGAGTAGAAAGCACTATTTTGTGGCTACAATGATTTAAATCAAATTAATAGAATTTTGATTAAATAAATCTAAATTAAATCAAATAAATCTAATTAATAAAGTTTTCTTTTTTAAACCCTGGATGCAGAAGAGGTAGAGTGCAACTCCCTTTCCGAATACCAACTTAGAGTCGAGCTTTCGCCGCCGCGTGACGGGGACCCGCGCATGCGCACAACACTTCTTGAAATATTTCCACTGGTGCGGCATAGCGACTTGTGTCGCCGTTCGGCGTATATTATAAATAGTTTGTGAATCTGACTGACACGTTTTTCTCTGCTGTTCCTTTTCTTTTTAAATAGGAACTTTATCATAATTGAGTAAGTCGTCACACATCTCAGTTTTACGTAGTGCTTGTGCGCATCCTGATCTGCATGCAAATTATACTAATCGAGTCGCATGCATATTTAAGTATAGTAAGAAAAGCTTACTATATTGTGTATTATATACTATTATTACTATTTTACTATACTAGCTAATTTACCAATCAAGCACCGTCAAAAGTGCAAGTCACTGAGCCTTTTCGGTTTATGATTGGTTCAGCGATGATAGAACACGTACAGAAACATGACGAACGCAATGACGTTGCACTTTTGTCGCTGTCTGATTGGTCCCATCAGCTCGTAGCATCGGCTGCGTCTGGACGTAAGGTGAAGCCAAGTGCAGTTTAGAGGGTTGGCCGACAAAGCGACACGGGACCAGGTGTGTGAGCATGCAGGAGTTAGCGTTGATCGCAGCTTTCGAGTTTAGGTAGTGAACGTCGTAGCAATTAGATGCTTAGATCGGTTCAGGTGGTGCTTGAAAGGATTGTTTCTAAAATAATGGGCGAGCGTGAAAATCGTAAACGCACGCACAGAAAGGATATCTACATTCTTTCCTTCCTCTCCTAAAACAAAACAGACGCACACGTATACATAGGCACGTGCGTCCGCTCGCGAAGGCAAATAGGACAAGTGAGATGAGGGACCGGAAAACTGATCTCTTACTCAATTTGCACGCAAGTTCCACGACACAAAAAGAAAAACACTGCTGAAGCCGAATTGGCAAAAATCAACACTGGAAAGGGCTGGAAAGAAACGTAGAATCGGTGCAAGCGAACAGACGGCAAACGGTCCCTACAAATTTCCATACGACTTCCAGCGCACAGACGATGACCCCGTGAACTTGGGGAGCCCGTTGAAATCGGTTTTTGTGTCCAGCAAAGCGCACCCACCGCACACGGGCGCACGTGCTCAAAGGCGCCTGAGGGGGATAATTTAGATGATTTACTCCCCTCTCTCTCTTCTGTCCTAACCCCTCTTACTTACTCCTACTGCCTTACTTCCGCCCCCTCCCCCTCCCCCGCCCCCCCCCCCCAACACATACACACAAACATTTCTTCCCTTGCCTTTGGCACTGACGGTCAAAGTTCAAGGCCAAGGCTTCTTGGGCCCGCTTAGAGATTTGCGCTGTATTGTTGGTGCGTCCGGAGGCCCCACCGATACGGCTAGACGGGGCGGACGCTACTAATCATTGTAGCCAATCCAACGCCCTGAGCGAATCACGTGACTTGGTTCTCCGCGCGTCGTCACTGCGCCTAACTGCAAGGTCACGTGACATGCCCGAAGCCTTTGATTGGCCCGGATGCTTCGTAGGGTCCGCTGTGGTTCATCTTAGTGTGAGAGTCTAGCTTTCTCTGCAGGCGCCGGCGCTCAGCAGCACCTGGCTTCCTCGAGGCATTCACAAAGTTATTTCCACGAAAGAACGTCGCGCCGTTGACCGTCTGAGTAGACATCGAGATGTTTGCTCGGTGTCTACTCATCGTCGGACATATGCTACTCCATGGATTGACGCTGATTCTGGATGGGTGGATTGCTTGATAGCGGTAGATAGAAGTCGGTGGATTCAGTAGCTTCAGAGCGGGAAGTGGTAGAGAAGACAGTGACTTGTTACGGGATTAGCTGGCTAGCTGTGTCTTGAAGTGGCAGATGTGGTGTGACCGGCGGGAGTCCGTGTGTTTGTGACGGTTGCAGGCACCTTTTCGCGATCAGCAGCGCGGCTTACTCCAAGATGAGCAAGGACAACGAGGATCAGGTGATTGTGATCAGGTGAGTTTCTCTTGTTGAGATCGTTTTGAAATATCTGTTTTACGCTGCAGAAAAGTGTCGTATACACTTAGACGGTGACTGCAAAGGGAAAACGTTACCCTTTGCTACGTAAAAGGCTGACTTACTCCATAATTTTCAGATATATCATCTGACGGTTTATATATTAAAAAAAGAGTATTCGTAATGTTTCTTTGCTGATCTTCCGTCTGTTCATCGCTATATTGTAAAGCAGGTACGTTTTGATGAATGTTAGTTAGGTCAGCCAGCGATTGATGTGTCACTGCATGGTTATGCCTAGAAAGCCGACTTGAGAAATGTGGAGTTCTGCTGTAACCATCACGCATTACATTATGGACGACATAATTATATGTGGTGGAAATTGATGGTGCCTTTATAGAGATCAACGTTCAGACACTAACGAAATAGGGTGTAACAGGACAGAAGAAATCTATTTGTAGTAATAACCATATGAATGTATGTACTGTACACAACTACAAGCACGACTTTTCGGGTGGAGTCCTGACAGGCACGCAGGCAAGCACGGACTTGCTCGTACTAGCAGAAGCGTGGTGACGTTCAGTTTTGTCTCTGACTGGAGGTCATAGCCATAAGCTATTTGAATTTATTCCGTCTATTTAACTCGTCACGTGACCTGGTTTGGTTCTGTTACCCCAGGATTCTTAATCTCAACTTACGTGCGCCAGACTTCAGTGGCATCTGCGTGTCTCGGCCATATGGGGGCAGGACTGCTGGCGTAAAAATACGCTCCGATAGGAATCTGAAAACTAAAAACGCGTTCAAAGTGAGCGTTTTTTTTAACGCCGCAAAAGGTTGGTTATATTACCGCTGACAATATGAGTTGAAACAGTCCTCCCTGCTTCTTCTGTTTACCTGTCAGTTTTTAAAGCGTTCACGCAAACATATCTTGGAACGTAAAACTTTGGTGTCAATCCTTGATTTCCCGCACAATTTCAGAGATAATATAGATTGTGAGTACCTATATCTTCATAAAATTAATTGATTTAGTGGTTATTGATGATGCCCGGAAACATTTCTGAACGAAATAATGCCCTTAAATTTACTAAATAGAAAGTAAAATACTCAAAACTAGGTAATGAACGAAATGCACCGGACGTAATTTATTTTGCCAAATCTGCCCTCTGGCGGCGACCAAATACGACATTAACCTTTTCTTTTCTATGCGATGCGTACTTTTCGCAGGAACATTTTCACCCGCGTTTTGAGAAACACCCTCTTTATATCTGCCAATGTATGGAGTAAGACGGAAAATTAAGCTTGAGTTTGTGGACAGCGTAAGCTCGGTCTGCCTTTGTGATATACGATTCTGGTTCAGACAGTAATGATGCTCACCAAAACGGAGGCAAGCTTATGAGAAAAAAGTGCAATGTTTCTGGGATTTCACTGTCACTTCAAAAGATACCATGGAGGTTTAAATCCATGTTCAATTTGTGTGTGTGTACTGTCGAGACCGGTTATAACGAAGTCGGTTATAACGAAATAGCGGCTACAGCGATGTGATCACGATTTCCCATTCCCTTTTGCGCTTCGTTATAACTGAAGTTGGTTATAACAAAATAGCCGATATAGCGAAGGGGTTTCGGATTCCCGTCGACTTTGTTATATCCGGTCTCGAAAATACATGTGTGTGTTTGCTGGGGTTTGAGGGGGGGGGGGGGGTCATACTAGATGCCCTTAGTTGGTTTGGCATGTCGATATCTCCAAGACTTTCCCGTTGTCAATGACGTTACTGTCGCTTTGGTTTGAACGTTGTCGACGCAGCGGCGAGAGCGGAGCCGGTAAGACGGAGTCCACGAAGCTGGCCCTTCAGTACCTGGCGGCGGTGAACCGGAGTCCCAGTAATCTGGTCACCGAGCAGATCCTCGAGGCATCGCCGCTGCTCGAAGCCTTCGGGAACGCCAAGACAGTGCGCAACGACAACTCGTCGCGCTTCGGCAAATACCTTAGGCTTTTCTTCAGGGAGTAAGTGTGCACGCTTACTTAATTGTCTATTTTATACGTAAACCTAGGATTCCGCGTTTTCGGAATTAATTTTTTTCCTAAAATTCGGAGGGTCTTTGTCGGAGATTGTTTACCGCTGAAGATTCGGGGTTTATCGAAGTTTATTTTTGTTAGAGTCCCAATTTTCTGAAATTTGGAGTCTTATTTTACTGTGTTCGCAATTCTTCAGACTTCAAAAACAAATTAATTAAAGCCCGGGCACAAACGTATCCTAAATTTATCAGAACTGACCTAATCGAAGAATATTTCTGCTGCTGTATTTGGAATTGGTGCCCTTGCCATTGGTGATGCTATTTATTCCACGACAAATATTGCAAAGATATACTGCGATAATAAGGTGGAGAACTGGGCCAGTTGGTTGACGTTATACATGATGGGGAACAGCATTGTCCTGTCGTGTTTGTTCCTCTTCGTAGTCCGTGTTTTCTGAGCTGTTTTCCCCATCATATGTACTGCGATACTTTGAAATAACTAAACTCCTGGGCGTAGTAGCTGGGAAGCTTGGAAGTTTTCAGCCTCCCTCCCTCTTCATTAAAATCTACGGGTTCATAGATTTCACTTTCATGAAAACACTACCGCTCCTTCCTTTATGAAGCACACATAGTATGGCCCAAACTGGAAATCTAAACAACGACTTTTATCGTGACTCAGAGGTACCATGACCCGTTGTCCTGAAGGAACCTTCAGGTGCCAAAAGAAACTGAAGTGGCCTCTCCTCAGGAACACTGACCCTGTGCTCTCATCAAACGTATTCAAAACACCGTTTTTTCCTTGCCGTTGTGACTTCGAATTTTTGAGTTTTCCCGATAAATCCGAATGGACGGACATTTTGTCTGGAAGCGTTTTCGGATTTTTTCTCGGATTTAGACAAAAACACGGAAGCTTACATATATTCCAGATGGCATAGATATCCTTCCTATGTTTGTTCACAAGAGAGCTTGGACCGTCAACACATCCTGATAAAATTTCCTGAACTATGTGTACTGCTATATAGAACGATTTGGAGCACGGATCCTTCTTCACTCATTGAATGTAAAGACGTCAATTAGACATCTATGAGGAATCTTTGCAAGATGCGGAAAATATATGTTTCCTGGTAAGACGATATATATACAGGCCTAGACGTCTTAGAGACTCCCGCAGCAGTTTTCTTTCTCAGTTAACGGTCCGTTAAATTCGGATCACAAGACGTCTTCAGACATTCCTTGGGAGACATCTCAAAGCGTATCGGGCATTCTCGGCATTTCAGTGTGATGAGTGATTGTTCACGCATATTCAAGTCGGGGAAGGTGAAGCCATAATTTGTAACGTGATACTTTTAGTGGGAACAAGCGATCGCCGCTGTGTTTTGTTCGTTTATTTCTTAGAAGTAAACGGGTGCCCTAAGAACTACTAGCGGGGTGGAAAAAATTGTAAGAAACTTTCTTAAAGGCCGACGACCAGCCTTGAGATTCTGCAAGGCAGAAGATCCTCATCTCCATGGGTGAGGAGGAAACAGGCAATGGTAAACAGGGGAGAAGGGGGAAGCGGGGGGAAAGTGGAAAGCGCGCGAACTGGTTGTCGGTCTTTAAGCGGAAAATAGTGGGCCTGTCAATACTCTGTGAGTAAGACGCAAAGAAGTTTCGAAGACGTGTTCGCGCTAACACTTGTACATATAATATTGACGATTTATTACTAAGATAAGTGGTGGAAAAATAAATCATGCGAACCAATTAAACTTCATGTATTAAAGCACATGCCCATCTAGGTTCTCGTCAGGATGATGGGAGCGTCCTTCTGTATTTTTTAGTCTTAGCTGTGCTATAAACTACGGTTCGAATTCGCGCTAGGCAGAGAGTGCAAGCAACTCAGTTTGGCGCCACTTCTGAAAATTACACGTTATAACTCGTCCGCACGATGACTTTTCCAAAGCTTTATGGCATTCAAAAAGTAGCCATCATGGCGTACTCGACAAAGATAGCGAAGTGCACACAGCAAAGTTACTGAACAGCTCAGACTTCGAGTTGCGAACTAAAATCAAAGTGGATCATCACTAAATTGCATTTTCAAAAACTGTTAACGCCCCGTCCCACAGTGTTTTTTTGTTTTCTTTTTTGCAGCGGGATGTTTATGTGGGCAGTAAGGGTTTTTTAGTAAACAGAAATTTCTCATATTAAGGTTTAAGTCAATGTCACGGAATAGAAACCGCAGAGGTGTTCTGGCACCCGAGTATATATGGGAGATTTTGAAATCTTATTTCCACTGTTACCTTTTTCAGTGGCGTGATCACGGGCGCCAACACGACCGACTACCTTCTGGAAAAGTCCAGGATCGTCACACAGGTTGGTCAGAGCAACTCGTGCCAGACATCCTTTTGCCGGGACGCTTACTGCAAATCGTGTGCTTCATTTACGGGAGAGCATGCATCGCCGCCACTGCCCAGCCCTCGCTCCACTGCCGCTTTAAGTTCGCGTGGCTGCTTGCATAAGCGGCATCAAATATGGCGGAACCTCCGAAATTGCCGACGCTCGTGCATTGTAATGGCATCCTCGTTGGAAACTCTTCGTAACTACTTTCAGGCTACGAACAAGAAAAAAAGAAACACAAAACAAAGTTACAAAAAACAACGCCTGCCTCCTCAATTACCAGTCCGTCTGCTCTCTTTACCGCCCAATCAAAGTTCTGAAAGGTAAACGTGTACCTTTTATTAGGCTAAAAAAAGAAAAAAAAGAGAGCTTCCGTAATTGCAGGACAACGCGCTTCGGACAGGCGTTGTTTAACCCCTTCCTCCTATTCTCTTCTGGTCAGTCGACGTGCTCTAATATGCTTGTAAGAAAGTCTGCTTTAACTTGGCAGACGACGTGCAGTCCGTTTGCCCGATGACGCCAGGCAGGTATCGTAGGCTTGCTCTGCTTGTAGATGACATCCTTTCTTCTTTGCAGGCTACTGAGGAGCGCAACTACCACGTCTTCTACGAGCTCCTGGCAGGACTGTCCGAACAGGACAAGGAGAAGTACGGATTGCAGACGGCCGAGAAGTACTTTTACCTCAACCAGGTTCGTTGTCGCTCACCGTGTCCTTACAGCAGAGTCGCGGACGAGGGAAGCTGTTGGGGACAGCTGGCGTGGCCGCCATGACAACCTACCAGAAGACCGACGACCAGTTCGCGCTTTCCACTTTTTCCCCGCTTCCTCCTCTCCCCCTTCTACCCTGTCCACCGTTGCCTGTTTCCTCCTCCCCCATGGTGACGACGATCTTCTGCCTTGCAGAATCTCGTGTCTGGTCGTCGGCCTTTAAGCGAACGCACGCTCTGACGTCATGTCGCTGCAATGGCGCTGCTGTCCGGGAGCGTGCGCAGACGCTTCCTCACGTGAAAGTTTTCTGTGCGCGCGTGGTACCCAGACCGGGTGTGGGCGAACCCGGGCTTGTTTGTAAACCGCGGTCACAAGCTCAACGGCGTGTGACGTGTGGGTAGTAGGCTTGCCGCAGCCGCCATTTTGATGCCGTTCGTGAGCGCGTTATGTCACTGGATTCCTCCACTCATAAATGAACCTTAAATGAACCACTCTGGCATCGAAAATGTCTCACTCCTGCTAAATCTGGAGTCGGTTGGACAAGACGATCTCTTTCGGAATGACGCATGGCACTGCGTATATACGCATCTGCTGCGAGCACTAATGGGCTGTGGGCAGAAAGATGGCGGACAGCGAGATACCGTAGTATCGTCGCCATGGAGTTCCTACGTAACTTTCCATGGTGTGACATCACATTCCTACGTTCCATAGTGTGACATCACTTTTGCGGGAGAAAGAGGAGTTTGGGTACGTGAACGTTTAGAGAGAACCAAGCTCTGCCCCTTCCGGTGGCTCTGCCATTAAAACAGTAAGAATTGGCTACATTTAGGTTTTGGCATTGATGAGTTTTGGTAAGTTGTAGGCAGTGAGAGGCTCTAGTTTTTTTGTTTTTTTTTCCATGATATTTCAGGGTGGTGCCATGGAAATGGCATGCAAGGACGACGCCGAAGACTTCCGGTCTCTCTTGTCAGCCATGCAAGTTCTCGGAATGAGCTCGGACGAACAGGACGCCATTTTTCGAATCCTGGCTGCCGTTCTTCATCTGGGAAACGTGTACTTTCACAGAAAACCCGTTAGTACATTCGTGGTTTCTTAACGGTAGTATTGAGCTTGCAATCTCTCTGACTGACTTAAATTTTGGCCGCGCATCCGTGTGCAGCTGAAGCACGGCCAAGAAGGTGTCCAGGTGGGCAGCGAGGCGGAGGTCCGTTGGGCGTCGCATTTGTTGCAGCTCACCGAGGACGGCATCCTACACGCCCTTACCACCAAAACCACGGTGAGTAGTCGCCTAAGAAATGCATAGCCAATCGCTGTGCAATTGTGTTGCACGTGGAACGTGTGGTTTCAACAAGATTCCTTTGGGACTGACGTCTGGACATAGAGATGCCGGCGCTAACCTGGACTTTAAACCCCTGGCGCTCTTCCAAAGCCTGAACCAGCCAATCAACGTCGAGCTAGGGGCTGTGACATCATCACCTGGCTCAGCCAATCAGCATGGAGTTAATCAGTGGTTTCACTTTTCGACTTCTCAACTTGCTAGACCACCCCTGACGAGACGAAGCACGTTTTACGGGAAAACTAGCAAAAGTCTAAAGGGGTATTGACTTTTATTGATGTCTAAACAAGCATTTGCAATAATGCGTTTCCGAACTGTCTATTCAAGAATGAGTGACCCCTAGAATTGTGCCTGATGCTTGTGGTGTTCTAGTAATAAGACATGTCTCTAAACAGTAGATGGCGACATCACCTGTCGTTTGGGCTATGGGTAAACTTTATTTGCTGAGGCTTGGGTTTGACATGATCGTTCGGGCTTGGAGTACACGGAACCAGTGATAGTGCAGCAAGAGATGGTCACTCGTTCTGCGAAGATACAATGGATGCAGTGTTTCTAGTCGGGACAACGTTCGATGTCCTTGGTGCACTGTGGCACTGTTTGCTGCCGCACCAAGATACCTTGAAATCATTACTTTATACAGTAAGGTGTTTCTAGTGAGTGCAGTCTTGGTCAAGCTGTGTAATGGTGCTAATTCCTGTGATGTTCTTAACCAGGAGGCTCGAGGAGAGAAACTTACAACACCTCTAAACATCGACCAAGCCCTGGACGCCAGGTAAGAACGTCCTACGACCTGGTAAAAGTAACAAAAACGTTTTTAAAGGGCAATGAAACGATATTTGGTTTATAAGTTCTGCACCCTACCCGAGCATACTGACGCGAGTGCAACACAACCGTACTGGCACTGTACGAGACAGCTGTCTAAATGTGGCGGCTTGTGTCTTCGCTCTAGATGAGATGAACATTGACAGCATACAGTCGGTCTAAGAAATCACGTGGCTCTAATGCTAGTTCGCAAAAACAACAGCACGTTGATAAACTTCAGGGATTCGTTCTGAGGAGAATTAAAGAAAAGTTTTAAACTCGTCTCTTTAAAAGGTGTTAAGTTATGTTTAGATGGCGTCCCAAACTTTCAGGAAATGCACTGAATATAATCGCCAATATATTAAAAATAAAGTTCAGAAGGAAAAAAAAACGCACTCGTATTGTGTGAATTGTATCTCGGTTCTACTGAGCTGCATACGAACTCAAGTTACACGCGTTCGACGCGGTCGGATTTGCTGGTGTATTCTTACTGTGACAGGTAATCCACCTTTTAACAGGCGTGCTCGAGGGCATACCTCCTGGAGTTTTTAGAGTAAAGCAGCTGACGATAAAAACAAACAATACTTTGCTTCTAAGCCTAAAATATATGTTGCCAAAATCACGTCGCGTCGCGCTGCCGAGCAACGTAGCCATAGCAACCGCCGCTGACGCTATGACGCGACCGAATTTCACGCCGCCACGTCACAGCTTCAGTGATGGTTGCTATTGTTACGCCACACAGCGACGCATGAAGTTCCCCACATGTGTTTCATACTTTAGTTCCTGAACGAGCTCTTTTTCTCAAAATCGACTTCATCTCTGAGGCTTCGTGTTTTCTTTATCGTTTTTGACAGTTTAAGAGTTCAGTGGAAGCTCCTCCCGCCTCTTTCCACCTTAGCAGAGCAGGAGGATGGATGTCGCCTCCTTTCCAGAGTTCGCTCTACTAAAGTGAAATTTTACTCTGCAAGGGGTACTTCGGTTGTTTTCTTCATAGTCTCCAATTTCCCAGAAAAATTTGCTAAACGCACAAACAAACATTGCTGAAATAGTATCCCAAATAAGGTCCAAATATTTTTTGCGAAGTTATTGAATTTACAATTTTGGTCCTTATCGTTTTTCTTTTCTTTTCAAACTGAAAGTTTTTACTGGCAACAACGAAAAAGTGACGCCAGCGGCAGGCTTGGGTTCACCCCTTGGACTGTAGGATTTGTTCTCAACTGATTCAAAGCAGTTACACGGCGTCAAATGAATGCTCTGGAAGCTCGCTTCAGCACCCGAGCACCATGCAGCCTGAAAAACATTTTTGGCATAGACTATTTTTTAGACTTCCTGCTGGACTGGCAAGTCTGCCTGCCACTTATGTCGTTGGTTTTTGCATCATTTCCATTTGCCGATTTCACAATAACTATTCTGAATTTCGTGATACTAAATAGAATACCAGAAAAGGTAAAGTCGGGGAATTCAGAAAATATAGTTAATTAAGGTAACTAAAAAAAATTGTCTTTTTTTTGCTTGCGGTGTGCCTTGCGGAGGCACGCGTTTTATGAGTAATGATTTGGCAGTATGTCTGAAAGGAATAAAATCATAAAGACCTTTGCTGGCGATATATTTGTGTGGTGGATCATTTCAGAGACGCCGTCGCCAAGGCGCTGTACGCCGGCCTCTTCTCGTGGCTCGTGTGGCGCGTAAACCAGGCAGTCTGCCTCAAGGACACCTCTAGGACGACGGCCATAGCCATCCTGGACATCTTTGGCTTCGAGGTAAGCGTTGCGGTTCTTGTCTCTACACTAGGGTGAAAGATATGCACCGACTAAGGTTAAAGGGGCCCCGAAGAGGGTTCGTAGATTGCCTAAATATGGCGACAACTCACTCGGGATTTTTTCGCCATGAGGGGGCACTGCCATCTCCAGCATCATCATTCTTAGTCCCCTGCTTCGTGTCCGTGTAACAATATTTATATTCCTTTGCGTTCTCACGTACGTGTACATTGTGCTTTGTGTCCTGTGTCACAACTATTGCGTAAAGTCAGCATTAGGTTAATCATACTCATAAGTGTTTTTCACTGCGCGAATATTTCATAGTTCCCCGTGCTTTGATTTATGCCTGGAGAGTTTTCTTGGTCAGAATTGTTTGTGTAATGTTATAATTAGCTAAATATAAAATTTCGAATTGAAGCAGTATATGTAATCGTCCACCTTAGGGCTTTTAAATACTTCGCTTTAACACTCATTTCTGGGGTTAATTAAATATTTATCTAGGTTTATTATTTAGTTGTAATACAAGACAAGAGACACCTCCTTACATAGGATTCAGAAGGCAATTTATTATTTCACTGCGTTAGATAAGTGCTGAACGCGAACTATACCGTCTTGGAGCTGGAGCCTTGTCAAGTTGCAATTGTTGCAGCTTTTTGCCCCAGCTACCATCTTTTTCTGCGAAATAAAATGAAATTGATTGATTGGTTGATTGTTTATAATTACTATATAAATCCTTGTTTTGGAAAGAAAGAAAAAAAGTCTAACATTAGTGGTTTTAGGTCAAACTTCGCCCTCACATATTTTTATCACCATGTTTTAGAAAGGATAATTGTGTTTTGAATTCGCAACGTTGAAATAAAACAAAAAAATTTTGCCTTCACAAACGCACTAGCAATGTTGTCATCATAGTGTTGCGAGAAAAACTTCGTGACTCAATGTAGTCGCGTTGCATTGGTTTAGGAAGTGTCGTAGACTCGATTCCACGAGACCGCACTTACGACAACGCACAACCTTGCCGCAGCGTTTCCACGAGAGACGTTTCAGTCGTGATACCCCAGCATCTTTCATTCGCAATTTTATGCAAACATTCGGAGCCTCATGAAATACACGTTGTTGTATTGTTTGTTTGTCGACGCTTAGCATACGTATCTTTGCTAAATCCCTCCTGTCAAATGTAGTATTCAAAACAACCCAAAGAACGACCACAACACCCACATGGCGGTATCTCGCTTCCCGATTCTGCAGGACCTAAAGGAGAACAGCCTCGAGCAGCTGTGCATCAATTACGCCAACGAGGCCCTGCAGCAGTTCCTCATCCGCCAAGTCTTCAAGCTGGAGCAGGCCGAGTACAGCCGCGAGAGGCTCGCCTGGCAACCGCTCACGCATGCCGACAACCAGGGGGCGCTGCAGCTCATCGCCAAGAGACCGCTGGGCCTGCTAGCCCTGCTCGACGACGAGTCCAACTTTCCCAAGGCAAGGGTGCCTTTAGTTTAGCCACTCCAGAATGCAGGCACAATCCTCAGGAGGTTTTCACTTGGTCGAAACGTCTTCGTTCCAACAAAAAAACCTCCTGGAGACATTCTCTGGATGTCTCGCTTCGGACCATCTAGGAGACGTCACTTCTACAGACGTTAACAGGACGGCACGCGATTGTTGGCAAAGCGTTCACCACTAAGCCTTCTCTTTGCTTCGAGGACATCCAGAGTATATGACCCCCAGAAAGCACCCTTCTGAAGGTCGGTTCAGACAAACTAAAGATGCCCCAATTCACAGCTGGGTCTCATTGGACGTCATCACGTTCGTACTAGAGAGGTTCCCAAGAAATTCCACATAGCAGCCTTAAGGATGTCCTGATTAAACTTTGGGTAGTAAAAATTTCTTTATCTGAAGATTGCGTCAAAACCTTTTGGATACGTTTTTATAACGCATACTCATCTGCACCAGAACAGTCCTTGTACCAACTCGGGATGTCATCGCGTTGTCTAGGTAGCAGTTTAAAAGAAGTTTCCACTATAGAGCCCCAGAATGGTGACCAACTGTTCAGTAAAAGGCAACCCAGAAGAAACGTTGTCTCTTACCAAAACGATGGGGTGCCGTTCTGGGGCTCTGCGGGGTCATCTGCTTAGACAATTATTCCTACCGCCACTGTTGATTTTGAGTGTGCAAAGGTGTTTCTGATCGTCCACAGGCGACGGACGCCTCTTTCCTGGACAAGTGCCACTACAACCACGCCTTGGACGAACTGTACGCGAGACCCCGCATGTCTTCTCTGGAGTTCGGCGTGAAGCACTACGCTGGACAGGTCTTCTACTCCGTCGAGGGCTTCCTCGACAAGAACAGAGACACGCTGCGCCCCGACGTGGTCCAGCTACTCATATCCTCCAAGTTGCCCGTGAGTATGCACTCGGCAGTGAAAAACAAAATAACAAATATTTTCACGGTGCATTGATGACTGTTCGGACAGCTTGTATAGTCACGATTCACGACGTCACATCGAGTTTATCGCTCACGATTTTCAGCAAAAGTTCCAGACAATTTTTGCGGCTTCCTGTTTGAGGGCATTTTAGATGACCTTGATGATATCTTCAACCTGGTATGCGATGTTGCTACCGCTAGCGTTAGCTATCTGCTGTATTTGGAACCATGGAACCATGATAACCGAGATGATAGGCGCGCAGGAACAGGTCGGTATTTTACTCGGCACCGGAGTCGGCCTTTGTTAATAATCCCGGTCGGTGCAATGAGTGCCAGTCACCCACCGTGTGGTATTCCTATAGTACTCCTCCAGAGTAAGGCGAGTAGTATACAAAATGAGTAAGTGTAAACATACATCCTTACGCCTTTGTCAACTCTTCGCCGTCGCTTGGACATGTATGGCGTAGAAATGACGCGATGTATTTTAACTGTTTGTTTTTTTATCGCAGATGGTTTCCCAAATGTTCGAGTGGCGTCGCGCGACGACTGAGGCTGGGAAAACAGCAAGCAAAGCGGACGGCCGGTTCATCACGATGAAGCCCCGGGCGCCGACCGTGGCGGCCCGATTCCACGACTCTTTACAGAGCCTGGTGGAAGTCATGGCACAGTAAGGGCGGCGCAGCTGATATGTAATTTTTGGCAATTTTAGCTATTGCTTTGATGTAAAGGAGTGCTTGACAAAATACCTGGTAGTGATGCACATGCCAGTGATATACTCTAGGTCTGTTTTTACGTGTGTGTCTGTCTGCCGGTTGCATGTTATAAAATTTCAATGACAAACAGGAGTTCGATATTATTTGTTTAAAAGTACGTTGCCAATCAAGCGCATGTATATTGCTTGGACCAATTACTTGGGAACCAACGGATACGTTGACCATATGAAATGGATTTAGTTGTGTTCTTGACAGTACATCGGCAGCCGTCTGGAGATGTTTAGAGCATTTCTTGATAGATTGGAATCGACCGTTTAACAAGCTGAGGTTATTACTCGTTCTTACAGCCCGCCATAGTCAAAACTATTCGGTGACGAATCAACTGAACAATTTTCTGGAAGAGTGTCCGTAATCCCATATTGCCCCCGAAGAGGTAGACAGCCACGACTGCATTCATCTGTTAAGATACTTCTTCCTAACATTCTGTGGTACTGCTTTTTTATTGGCAGATTAACCGTTAAAGTATTGCCTACATAGTCTTTTTACCGTTTTCCTCGTACCATCTACAACAGATGCAACCCGTGGTTCGTCCGCTGCATCAAGCCCAACAACGAGAAGGCTCCGATGAAGTTCGACCTGGCCGTAGTGCTGGAGCAGCTTCGCTACTCCGGCATGCTGGACACTATTCGCATTAGGAAGCTGGGCTATCCGATTCGATTCAAGTTCGCCACCTTCTGCGACAGGTAAGCATCGTTTTCTATCACTGCTCGAAATGGGCGACGGGATATATTTGGGTCGCACAAACACGTAATCTAGCACACGCTTGTGTGAAACCAACGGCTCCATGGATAACTGAAAGCGCGCACGTCGTGGAGCCTCGGACACAGATACGTCCAAGTTACGTGGAACTTACACAGAGAAGGCACGCATAGTGTGCAGTGCGCACTAAAATAATTTTAAGCCACAAAAACCTTTCCCATGGCCTACACCATTTTTTGGAGTGAGAGCAAACTCGCCACGGGCCGACAAGGGTTCACTTTCCAAGCTAGGAATTAGGTTCTCAAAGAAAACAACGAAAGGAAGCTTACTGATAGTTTGTGCATTCATAATATTTGTGTTTTGAAAGTTTCGCTAACAAGTTATTCTTCTGCCACCAACGTCTTCCCCACGAGTAGAACAAACCGACAAAGACATCGTACGACCTTAGCGGTAAGATCGTCCCGGCACAGTTCTCTAGTGTTTGGTCCTGTTGAAGAACCTATGTGGAGTGTCTATCGACCAGCACACTGTTTCCAAAACAAGCCTGCGTTTGCCCACACCGGGTGTGGGTACTCCGCGTGCTCTACAAACCAGATGCGCCCGAAGTGAAGCTTCTGCGCATGCGCAGTGCCGACAGCAGCGCCACTACCCTGGCGTGACGTCAGAGAGTTGAGTTTGCCTATACTCCGTTTCACTTTTAAGACCGAGCGCAGCCTGCAGGCTACGATCCTACAGACACAATCAAGCCGTGCCAAAAATGCATCGTCATGGTACTCGTTGGTTTGCTATGGCAAGGTAATTGCAATCACGCTCAGCAAAAAGCGCAGGATCGCGGTTTTTACGCTATGCGTGATTGGTTTATTCGGTGATGACGAACGCACAGACTTTCGGTGAGCGCCGTGACGATGCATTTTTAATGGAGAGCCTTATTATTGCGTATAGACCTTTGCAAGAGTCGCCTTCTGCGCGCAGCCATCTTTGTCTGTTGGGCTGGTGGAACGCCTTCTGCGCATGCGCTGTTGCTCTGCTGTGCGCTACATCAGACGCTGCGCATGCGTCCACACTTCAGTGACTCAGCAATATTCACCCGGGTGATAAGCGATGCAAAGACCTATAGCCCATTCCGTCGCGGAAAAAGCTGCCGAGTCACTGAGCTGCGGACGCGTGCGCAGCGTCTGATGTATACCGCACAAAGGAGCAACGGTGCATAATTTCAGAAGGCGTTCCACAGTCCAGCAGACAAAGATGGCGGCGTGCAGAAGGCGATTTCTGCCGTTTGCGTTAGCGTTGCGCTCTCCCCATTGCGCACGCGCGTCGTCGTCACGCGCCAATTTGAGACGGTAGTTTTGACTCCGCGCACGCGCAGTGTGGAACAGGCAGCGTGCTAACGCAAGCGCAAAGTGCTTTGCGTTCGCTCCGTATACGCAATACTAAAACTCACTCACATGCTGCGTTTGATTGGCGCCATCGCGTCTAAACGTCGGCTGCGATCGAACTTAAATTTTCGAATGAAAAGAAAAAAGAGTCAAGATCTTGCCAACAACTTTGTGTTGATAAATTAAAGCAACGATCCTACGACATCAGGGGAAATCCACCTGAGCGCTGTTATTTAGTATCTGGTCCTGTTGTAGAGCGTTCGTCGAGCGCCTCGTAACATTTATTCGCAAAATAACCGCGTCAAGCACGTGAGTCTGTTCTTGCGCCAAATGCCTCTTTCTGACAAATGAAAAAAAAAAGCATCCTTCGACATTAGAGAGCAAATCATACGAGCACTGTATACTGTCCAGCTGTAGACCACACGAGAAGCGATATGTAACATTAATTTATGAAATGGCCGAACAAAGGAGTCTATCCCATCACCTACGATATCTTCATGAGAGGAAAACAAAAAAACATATGACGGCATCAGGGGTGAAAGTCATCCCAGCACTGTTGTTCAGCATCTTGTCTAGCTGTAGACCTCACACAAAGAGCGCGCTCCGTAATAAGTATTTACTAAATGAAAATACAAAGGCGTCTATCATTTTGCCAAGAACCTTTTCCTGAGAAGTGAAAGATAACACTTTACGGCATCGGCGGGAAAGTCTTCCGAGCACTGTTCATCAGCATTTTGTCCAGCCGTAGACCTTACCTGAAGCTCTCCATAACAATTATTAAGTAAAGGAAAACACAAACGAGTCTATCTTCTCGGCAAGAATCTCTTCCTGAGAACAGAAAGAAAGCATGGTACCACATCGGGGCGGTAAAGCCATCCGGGTAGCGTTCTTCAGCATCTTTTCTCGCCGAAGAGCGTGGCGCGTCTCGGACTTCCAGCCACGCGTGGCGTGTGGGACTCCCATACCGTCGACCGGATTATCCCGGTCGCCCTGCCGCGGTTAATCGCGAGCACCGGCCCGTACGTGGGAAGAGTCCCGTCGCCGAAGCGCGCTGCACCCGGAAACGACTTCCAGTCGTTCCCAGGGGACGAACCGACCGTATGCGGCTCCTTCTCGGTGAAGCGCTCGTGCCAGAACGGTCTCGCATCGCGTAGGCACGCGTGGTCGACATCGTCGGCAGCGCGTGGCTTTGTGTTTCTGTGTAGGTGGTGCCTAGTTGCACAGTGCCCTTCGGCAGTCGTCGAAACCGTCCACATACTGCGTGCTACAAACTTCGTCAGCAGCGCGTGGCTCTAGCCCTGTGTGTTAAAGAAGCGTGCCGTTCAGCAGTCATCGAGACCATCTAAAAGTTTGGCTCGTCGGACGTCTTCAACAGCGCGTGGATCTGAGTACTTGTGTTTTTGGAAACGTACCCTTCAGTAGTTGTGGATACCGTCCCCCGATTCTGCGCGACGGATGTCATCAGCAGCGTGTGTTTTTGTGTCGCTGATGTGTGGTACCATTACGCCGCTGTGGTCGACGGAATGCGTCTCAACTCTACGTACCAATTTGTGTTCGTAGAAGTCAAAGGGGAGGGGGGGGCAGATGTTATTGTGACATCTTAATCCGTTGAGCCAATGTGATATAGAAAAAAATCACATGATAATATCATATGATATTGGATATGAGAATGACCGCGCCGATGTGGCTGGTTGAATATGGTGATGCTCATAAACTTTTCGATAGAAAGATCAACTTTTTGACGTGCGCTCGTCTTGTGGAGAACTAGTCGCGTGGATTATGTGTCCTGTGGTTCAGTTTCAAGCTTCAAGGTTCTCGTTCGATTTCAGGCTTCAAAGTGATGTAGGCCCCCGAGAAGATAGCTTGTCTCACCCAAGAAAAAAAAACGTTTAGCGTTGAAAATGTGAAACGACAGTGGAGAGGCAATGACACCCTGAGAAAGTGACCCAGCGCTGCGGAAGGTGCCTTCGATGGTTGGTGAAGCCAGGATTGAATCGGCTACCCGACTTTTATTTATTCCGCTCGCGGCTAATGAGATCGTAGATGGCCTCAGGTTGGTGACGTCACGCGAAGTTGTGGCGTGAACTGTTCAAGAAGAAAGACATCTGGACATCGAAATTTGTTTCAAGGCGGAAGTTAATTAATGGTCCCCATCATTGGAGACAATTCTCCCGGATTGTCTGTGGTTATGTTCTCTCACACCACATTAGCTCCTTTCCGAGCTGAAAGCAATCAATAAGACCAAGCAGGAAAAGGGGCAGGTCAAGTTAACCCCGAAGTCTTTTCCAAGATGACTCAATCGCTGCAGGCCGATGGCCACGAAGGCTTCGAAGAGCCCTCGAAGAAAAAGAAGTGGGGAGTACAAAAAGTGCCGAGCCCCGGTTCCTCATGGACCGCGTTCTTTCGGGCCGACGTTCCCAGCGGACCGAGGTGTTCCTTGTGCAGGTGACGCGACTCTGTCGCACGAGGTCGAGTCGCCGACGTCGCAAGAGGCTACAGGACAGCACGTAAGGAAACCATAGCCCCTGACACCTGCATACGCGTTCTTTGCATGTCCTTTGATAAGCTTCTGGTTGTGCGCACGTATTACATATAGGTCTAAAGGCGCGGACACTGCGCTAATACATCATGCATCATACAAGAGGCGGTCTGCGGACATTGTCTGGGCCGTGTTTGTTCCTTGTATGACGTAACATTGGTCATACGAAGCACACATAAGTATGAAGCAGAGATGCTTCGAATATGTACGAGGCGCGTGCGGTGATAATTATCTCACCATGTATGCAGCGAATACTGTACGGATGAATGGATGGGTGTTAATGGTTGTACCCGTTGTAACGGGCGGTAGCTTGCGCCACCTACCCTAAGTCTAAAAAGACGCGGCTTTTGTATGATGTATGAGAAGTGTAGGTGCGACTTGGGGTTTCTGCTTTCTGCTACGTACACCAAACATCCCCCGGTAAGTATAGCCCTAATATTAATAATTAAATGATATTGATCGATGGGTAATAATTAGCAAAATTAAATATCATCAGTAATTAGTCGTTTATGAGCGTTTTCTTTCTGATGTTTTGTGAACTACAGCGCGCGAGTTGATAGAAATTAAAAAAAAATCGCTTATGCGAATGCTTTTATTTCGAACTCATCCAACCAAAATTGTTCGAGCGAGCTAGAAATTTTTTTTTATTTATATTGTTGCAGGGTTGCTCGACTTTGTGTACCGCGCTCTTGCTTATTTGCGTAATTATACTTTTTTTTTACAGGTTTTGCATAAAGGAATCGCCTCTATGTAATCGAAGCTCCGATAACCGTCGATTTTATGTTAGAGAAAGAGAGCGACTCATTACATATCGTGTCAAAAACAAATAAAAAAAACAGTGAAATTTGCCCTATAATTATATGCATTGTTGCTAAGGGTCGAGCATATCGATACCATCTAAGAACTTCGTAACATGTGCTGGATGGATGCGATAACCAGGACACGTATATGCAGGCTGCCATTTTTGCGTATCTTTAAAATGATCGAAATCGCTCTATAAATAGTAAATCCTCGTCAAACGTAGAGACTGGTGCATTGTTATTACGTAATCAACAAAATAATAGTCTCACCCGCAGTGAACCCTTGAGCAGAAATAACAGCCAGCTCTTCGTTCATTGCATCATAAATAGCCCATTGTACTCGGGACGCATCTTTTAGCCTCGCTGTTTTATTTTACGAGAGCACTAAGGGGATACGACAAACAGAGTGTGCAACTCTTCCGAAATCTTTTTGCTGGGAGGTCACGCCCCGCCGCGCATGCGTGTGGATTCACTCGCAATCATTTCATCGTCTGCTTCACTTTCCAGCGCATGCAACCGTCTGCTTTCTTTTCCGCCATTGTTTCCGCCGTAATTGGTACAATTAGCGCCCGCAAGCCGGTGCTTCGGCGCCGCTTTCTACGGTCTGCTTTGTATCTGTAGGCAACGCGAGCTCGACGCTCTTCGTGAGAAAGTTTCATTCATCGTACCAGAGTCGTAAAGTAAATTTTGTTCACGTTAATATCATTCCACACGGCAACGCGTTTTAAGGCTCCGGCTTCTGTATCTTGGAGGAAAGTTGCCAATGCAGGTGCGGGATCATTAAAAAAGAAAGAAAACTATTTTAACTGGTTTAGCCTTCAATCGTAACTTCCGTCAATACTGTAATTGCAACATGACTCATAAAACGAAAGATTAAGAGAGTAAATAACAGATATTAGCTACTTAGCCGACTTACCGTGACGGTTATTTCCTCATCCCTTATTTCCTCGAAAGTCTTATGGGTGCCGTGAATACGGCACCCATAAAACTCTCGCCTCTTTTTAAACAGAAATCTGTTCGAGTTTAACTCAAGCAACCCGTTTGAGGGAAGCTACTGAGGTGTAATGTTCAGCTGTGTGTACACCATCTCCGACTTCTGTAGCAAACTGGAATGCGTTCCACCTTCTTCGCCTAATGAATGTTTAATGGCCTTTTGTTCTTTACGTGACCAGAAAATAAGGTAATGAGCTCCTCGATGTAACAGCACTTGTAGCTATAGCTGGGGCGTTAAAGTTTACAGGTGACAAAACACTCTAAGAGATAGGGGCTGTATTGGGGTACACCACTTGTCCCATATGGAACACCCCATAACAGCAATTCGACGTTCATTCCATAGACGTCGAGCTGGCGATACCAACTTTCAAGAGCGGCTTCATAGTCGACCGATACAACTTATTAAAAAGGCTAATATACGCATTGCAGGCTACAGTAAGACAGTTAAGGTTTTTTCTGGCCCTGTTGCAAAACCTCAGTGTTTTTTGTTTTCTTTCTCGTCTTTGATACGCACATGTACGTTATATCCAACAGCTATCAAGCCGCTCGTAAAAGTTGGTATCGCCAGCTCGACATCAGTGGACTGAACGTTCAAATGTAGTTTTGGGGTGTTACATATGGGACAAGACCCTATTTCTAAGAGTGAAGGAGACTCAAAGGGAGATTCGCTACTCCATCAAAACGGACGGCACCTGGCGAATAAGCACTGAACTGACCGGAACAGGTCCTTTCGCTATTTCTGCTCGTCTCTTGTGGCTTCGGTGATGACATTTTGCCGGTCATTTGCGCGATGGAACATTTGTCCCGGTGACTTTGTCGTAACTGTAGTATCAGCTTGTTATCCAGGTTACTCTGAACGCAACCTTGTACGTAACCGCGTGAACCAGACATTCAGAGTTTATCAACATTCATCAGCCCCGTAGGAGGAGAGTAGGCAGTCCTTCGTTCGCTTCCTCGAAGAAAGTCAAGCCTCTGGAAGCTCGCTTACGCCAGCACCTCGCCGCAGGTTCGAAACGTGGAGGAGCAAACGCGGTGCAAACCACTTTGAGTCCAATGCTCGCTTGCTGATGCCCCAGCGTTGTGCGAATTGAGTGGGCACGTGCCACGGCACGACCTGTTATAGACCGCCATATTTCCCCGATAGTGGCGTCCCCTACAGGTCACTGGAGTCGCGAATAATACTGCCGGTACACGGCCGAGAGTGAATGTTACCCCATACCTCTAGAACAGTGGTTCTCAACCATGGATGTTTCGCGGACCCCTTATGGATCGGCGGAGATGATGGAGGACCCCGTTCGCGGTGAGGGAAAGGGAACGTAAAGGTTAATTATTATAAAAATTTAATTAATGATTATAGCTAAGGGCTGTGTGAAATACATTTCTCTTTTTAACAGATACATGAAAAATCTCACCCGAAACACTGGAACGTTTCTTCTCAATCTGAGAAAAGGCACCTTTTATCGCCGGGTTTCACTGATGCGGCTTGGCTTCGCGGACCCCTAGAATGCCGTTGCGGACCCTAAAGGGTCCGCGGACCCCCATTTGAGAACCACTGCTCTAGAAGATTCGCGTTTACTCTTACCCCGAATGTTCGACGCTCGAACATTATGGGAGGAATGTTTGAAATGCGAGAGTAAAAGATAGGGTAGGCAGCATTGCCTTGCCGAACCAGTCTCGCCCTAGTTCGACGCTCGAACACTCTAGGCCGAATGTTCGAGATACAGAGGTAGTAGATAACGAGCCCAGCGTGGCCTTGACGAGTCAGACACCCTCACGCTAGCGAGCTGTCACGCCGACACCTCGATGCTCGCCGCTGCTTTCTAGACGCTCGTTCTTTCGCTTGTTTCTGGCGCATGTTCGCCGACTAAGCTTTTATTTGCTGTTTTATGTTTGTCTAGCCTTTGTTTTCATTCGTGACAATATGACATTCGTGCTTGGTGTGAAGCGTGCACTCCTCGATGGCTTAGATATTCTGACCATATAACGGAGTTCAAATTTTCTGACAAACTATGCGGTATGTGTGACAGGATCTGGGTGGCCCTAATAATTGTAATGCGCTACCTGTGCAATTATTTAGGAACCTCTTCAGCCATCAGTTTATGTGATAGATAAATATGTTGCGTTTTCAGCATTCTGACAAGAATCAGACACTTGTATTAAAGTATAGTTGAGTTGCGATCCTCTTAAAGCGAAATAAATATGATAGTGTTACCAGAGGTGGCCAAGCTGCGGCTCGCGAGCCGCATGCGGCTCTGCGCGTGTATAAGTGCGGCTCGCAGCTCCTTCCCTCCCCCTCCCTCCCTCCCCCGCCTCCCTCCCGATCACACGAGCATTTCCCCAAAAAGAGAAATGGAACGCGTTTTAAATCGAAAGACAGGTTGCAGTTTGGTAGTCTTGTGCTACTGCTACCTTACGTAAGGTGGACTGCTTTTGACTCGGATAGATTGAAAGTAGTCCGAGTTTCGTTATTTCCTGGACAAAAGTTTGCTCCCCCCCCCCCCCCCGGCTCTTGGAAGTTTCGTGGTTTTGTTTGCGGCTCTTAGGCCGTGGAAGGCCTGGCCACCCCTGGTGTATACCCTCTTTTGCAAGTCCTTAAATCATAAAACATGGTAGAAGAATCCATCAAACTAATATATGTCAAGGCCATAAAATAAACATTACACACTGAGCCACCAATGAAGATAGAAACGCCATTTCTACCAAGGGTAACCGGCGACACTGTTGTTGAGCTCTCAAGACTATGCATAGTATATACCGATCGTTAATTAAGACACCAGTATTAGAAGCACGTGTGCGCTGCAAAGAAAAAAAGGGTCCCACTTTATGGGAATCTATATTGTCAGCAACATACCACACACACTTCCGTAACTAAAAATAAAAACGATCAATGACTAAAAATGTCAACAATCTATTCCACCAAGGTGTCCGAAAAATTCGTTATTATGGTTAATTTGATTAATAAAGAACTTTGAAGATAAAATCATTTAGCAGCTTAAAATCTGCGAGAAAACATTGACGAATATTTCCAGCAACATTTCGCGGAAATAAAGCTGGGCTTATTTACATTTCAGAAAAACAGATCTAATGCCTGTAATGGTATACCATTATCTGCCTCACGTACGGAAGAAGTGTTCGTAAAATCGCCCAAAATAATTTAAAATGCCCGAAAACGCTTTTGTTTTTGTTTTTTGCAGGTACCGTTGCCTTGTGGCTCCCGGGCGTTTAGGCCGTGGCGCGCCTGCCAAGGAGGTCTGCAAGGCTGTCCTGGAGCAAGTTAAGCCTTCTTTGGCCGAGGCGTACCAGCTGGGAACCAGCAAGGTAAGCCTGACGTATCTGTCTCGCGCGAAGAAATACGCTCACCTCGAAACAATTTGCTCGTTCCACAGTTTTAGTGGGAATGCATTGATTAGAACAACACTGTTTCTGTCAATCGATAGTTTTAGAGGATCACGTACCAGACGACCACTGCGGCTGCGGTCAGTTAAACGATATATCACTGGACCTACTTGCTCTTCTAAAACATCCCCGTAGGGTTGATTAGGAGTCTAGCCTCATGACAACACCCTAAATGTGAAAAAGTGCTACAATTTAATGGAATGTAAAACGTCCTCGAGTTGGAACGCCTTTCTGTTCCTTACACTCATCAGAGTTTCTGAAAGAATAAAAATATCAGATGCCTACAAACCACAGCACTCTACGAGACGAGAAAGATTAATCGAGGTTACCATATTTTTGGACGTGGCACTTTTTCAATAACATTTCCTAAAGTGAAAATGATGACGTCCACATTTCCATGGAATGGAAACATGGACGTTCATGGGATTATTGCTCCCTTACGTGAAATCAGTTTGCGCGTGTACGGCTGCAGACGGAGACTAAAACTTATCTCATTGACTTGTTTTCTTCGGTTGAGTTTTGGGTGTTTGAAGCACGATCTTTGCAAGAGAGTATTTAATTTATACACTGGTAGTAACCTTTGAGTGAGACGGCTTGGCAACTGAACACTTTATAAGGTGTATTAGAGTCTATAGTCTATATGGTCTAAGGTTTCTGAGTAAAGCTCTTGATATTGTGTTCAGGTTTTCGTGCGGGAGGCTTTGGAACAAGCACTGGAGCAGGAGCGAGTGTCCCTGCTGAGGTCTTCCATCGTGGTACTGCAGCGTCACGTGCGAGGCTACCTGGCACGCAGGCACTACACCGCTATGCGGTCCTCCGCTCTTCGTATTCAGACCACGTACCGGGGCTACGCGGCCAGGTGAGAAGAAACTTTATACCGATCAATAAACTTGTTACAATTAAAGTTGGTCATTTAGAAAGGAAGGCATTTATATCGAAACAATCCCGCCAAATTAGCACCAATAACATCCAGATATTTTGAATCTAGTTTTCTGCTCATTGACATAGCTGAGTAGCGGACAACAACGACCTCTGCAAAGCTAGTAGAAGGGCCAGTCGTTAAATACTTGTTCACATAAACTGCGTGTGAAAGACACGAGTATTGTTTTGATTTTCAATGAGACAGTTCTACCATTGACATTATTGTTAAACTTCTTCTCTTCCAGGCGGAAGTACCGGATGATACGCCGAGGAGTCATCCGAGCACAAGCAAACTACCGCATGCTGCGCCAAAAGAGGGAATATGACAAGGTAATCAAAGTTCACTCGTGGTTTAAGATGGCGAAACCTGTGGAGGTCAACAAGAAGCACGCTTAGAGCTTAATCGAAAGACCATCGTGGTCAACGGGCCAAGGGTCTCTAAGTGAAATATTTTCTGCAGAGTTCTTGCCTTGACTTTTTTTGACCAATGGCCTCCGTCATAAATGGTCATGGACCATGCAAACTTATAGTTCCCGCAGTGACAAGCTCTTAAAAAAGCTCATGCTTGGAAAAAGCAGACTTGATACATATTCCAGGTTTTACAAACACGAAGAGTTCATTTTGTGCACTCGTTAGCCAAAGCGAAACTCCAATATATTTTATTTCCAGATCAAGGCGATCCTGGCACGCAAGCGGGAAGCAGACCGACTCGCCCTCGAGCGTGCCAAAGAACGGATGGTCCGCGACGAGCGAGCATCTAGGGCTGTGGCCGGTGTCAATCATCTGGAGATCCCGGCTGAGCTGGCTTTCATCCTGAGCAAACTGGATGACTGGCCCGGTTGTCCAGGCGCAGTGGCCAGAGCTCCGGCCGCAGCCGGAGCCGTGGTGGTGTCGCCGACGATCAGCGTGCCGCGGCAGCTTCCAGGCGACGTGGACCAGCACGCCTTCAGCAAGTTCACCAGCATCTATTTCAAGTCACACGTGTGGGGCATGAAGAGGGAGCCCATCAGGACCCCGTTCCTGGCGAAGGCGTCCGACGCGCAGCACCAGGAGTCTCTGGCACTCTTCAAACTTGTGAGTGTGTTGGCGCTGTGTCTTGCTTTTTCTATTCGGCATTTTCTACAACTTTATATCACGGTCGTCACTGATAAAATGTTTATCGTATAACTTAGGGGCCGGAGGTATACACGTAAAGGCGACTCTCCGGATTTCTGAGAAGTGTGCACGCGCTGGATGTACAGCGCCTAAACACGTGCTGTTAACGCTACAGAACAAACTATTTCGTCAAGCCAGCGCCATTTCCCAGCTGTGTAACCCTCTGACAACTTAGCGGGGTTGCTAGTATATTACAAAACCGAAGTGCGTCATATGACACAATAAAATCCTTACCTGGGTGACATGAGACAGCCCAAAAAGATTCCTTCTGAAATTTCTTTCTAGCCACCTTGTCTCGAGCCCAACATAACTATCAATGGCGACATCACACAGCCTCTCTACAAAGTGGCACGCATACGCGAGCATAAAGAAGGCAACGGTAAATTGAGTCCTACAAATTTCTCTAATGTACTATAGCCTTCGGCTGAGGAATTGTGTGCTCTATGTGATTTTGTTTTTCCATCACTGCCTCGAGAGCAGAACGTTTGAAGCTTCTATGACTTATATTGGATGACTCTAACTTTTGAACGAGGGGTTATCTATCAGTACTGAGTTCTTTATTTCTTGCCTATGTTGCCCGTGATCACATGACTCATTGAGTGCGCGGTGAAATATTAGTTGTGAAAAGTCTAGCGAACGAGGATGATCCTTCTGTGGCCACGTCCTGGTGTGTTCAGATCCTGCGGTTCATGAACGACGGCCACCTCAGCGGGCGGCGGGAGCGAGTACTTGGCGACTACGTGGTCCAGCGGGGTCTCCAGGAGCGTCCGATGCGCGACGAACTCCTCTGCCAGCTTTGCAACCAGACCTGGCAGAACGACAACGAGGTGAACAGGCAGCGGGCCTGGCTGCTCATGGCCAACTGCCTCAGCTGCTTCGCGCCGTCCTCCCAGCTGTACAAGTACCTGCTCAAGTGAGTGCGAAAACCTGCCTGTCGTCGCTTGCGGCTTCAGAACGGAAAAGAACGTCTTTAACTTGTCCCGATTTCAGTGAGCGCCTGCTGACTTTCGTTAACTCGGGGACAGCTTTCTGAGATAACAAAGTCAATGCAACGCCCGCGCACACTTTTTTGTCTTCTGAATTGCTACATAAATTTGTCCTTGAGTCGTTGGTGTCTTGAAAGTCCGCGCAGTCAGGATAGCCCAAAAGATCTCCTTGGTGTCTTATAGCTGGAGGTTCTTTCTGGTTCTGCTCTTGCGATGTCGCAGCTATTAGAATGTACACTTGGACGAGCTGCGACATTTGTGTTGTCGTAGCTAGCGGAGATCTCATGTACTAGCACGGGGCGTTTTTGGTGTAAAAAGAGTGAGCTCCATTGAGCGGAAAAGCACAGTGCAAAACTCAGTTGAACTAGGCATTCGGCAGTGAAGAACAAAAGTACCAACTTTGTTTTCTTTTCTTTAAGGGAACAATAAAAAGAATTTGCAGAGGGCTATCATTTAGGTTAGGAGCTCTCGATTAATCAGGAAGACCATCTCGCTTCTCCTATTGGTGCCATGTAATTATTCGAGCCTATAACTACACGATCTTGTCAAGCAGCACTTGATGGACTGCTTGGCAAACGTAATACTTATTGCGGAACAATCTTCGGTTCGTCTCGCCGATGCAAATGCTCAGTTTCCAGGGGATCTTCAGCTAATGTCATTGTCTAGATTTACTGCGGGGGACTATATACATCTGCCACCTTCTAGGTACGTGTCCGACCACGGCAGTCAAGACGGCTACGCGGGGCACTGCCAGCAGCAGCTCCTGCGGTCTCATGGCCGCGATGCCCGAGCCTACCCTCCCTGCATGCTCGAGTGGCAGGCCAACTCTAAGAAGGCGCGCATGGCCCTGCAGGCTTCCTTCTACGACGGTGAGCGTTTTCATGACCAGACAACATATGGGACAATAAGCAGCTTGATCATAAATTCACCGGCTTCCAGAGGCGTGGATAGAGAAGGGGCGGTGGAGTGTGACGGTTGTGATTTGCGGTAACTCCTATAACCACTTCGAAAAACTTGGTTGCGCGTATAGACGTGGACAAGAAGAAAGAACAGACAACGACAATGCGCTAGGTAGGCCGGACAGGAAGATGTGTTAATGATAGAATACGCAAGCATAACCAGAAAGTGAGCAGCCATCGAGATGGCCATCTGTCGATGCATTATCACGACTCTGGATGCAAACCTGTGTTCACTACGTGCACGATTATCAGCAGGCATAGCAGATAAAACGGTAAGAGAAATGATCGAGGCAGACTTAATTCTAAAGTTACGGCGATGAATGCGTCAGCGTGGCTTCGATCGATCTGGCGAATAAAGTGACACAGTCCGTGCGAGCAGCAGCCACGTACGCATGATTGGTTGAGTGGCGTGATGGCGCAGAGGATATCTTCCCGTGGATTTCCGGGGATTAAATAGATGAATAGCGCATTGTGTATCCTCTTCTTCCCACATGCGCAATTATGTTTTCAAAGATTCAGCACCAACTCTCCCAACAGTCAGCATTGATCTATCAGCTACCGCTCCCAAGTGTGAAAGTCAGCTTGGCGCGATTCTCGCGAGAAACCCGCCTGTGCCGCCGTACAGGGATCGTTACCATACCCTTTAAGTTCAAACCGCTACCTCAGCATACAATCGAAAATATAAGTACTTTTAAAAGTAATGTATTCAAGTGCACCATTCACTATTATTGTGGGCAGTGAGTGCCGTAGCGCTGAAAGGGAGATGGAGCCTTCTCAGGTGGCCTAGGCCACCTCTTGCTCCATTCTCCCAGATGTGTTTTTCTAAATATACGCAATTAAAAATAAAACGGCCTTAAAGACCATTCAAGGCGGCCTTAAAAATATTTTCACTTGATGCGAGATTGTTCGTTTTTTGCAAGAAACGCGTGTGCAGTGTTTGTGCGGCGTTGCACATGCGCATTTGTAAAGAAATTGCTCTATATGTGTGGAACGCCTTGAAGGTCATCTGAGGTCTGTCTCAAAGGCAGTTTCACACGATGCGATCCTTCACAAGAGACACGTGCGCAACACCTGCGCGGCAAGGACACGTACGACACACACCCACCCACACACACACACATGCACACGCACACGCGCGCGCGCGCGCACACACACACACACACACAAACAAACAAACAAACAAACAAACAAACAAAACAAACAAACAAACAAACAAACAAACAAACAAACAAACAAACAAACAAACAAACAAACAAACAAACAAACAAACAAACAAACAAACAACGGAAACAAACAAACAAACGGAAACAAAATATTTTTGCGCAATATTTAGGTCGCGAGGCTCACTTTGAGTATGGATCGGAATGGCTCGTCACTCAAAATGAGCCCCACGACGTAAATATTGCGCTACCGTTATTTTAGAGATAAATATATTTTATTTTTATGCACGTCTTCATTCCAGGCACTTAAAAATTATTTTCTGCAGGAAGCTCAGCGTCTCTAGGAGCAATTCGGAAGCATGATTCTATTTCTGTCGACGTACCGAAATATCAAAATCGCTCTTAACTCAAAATGTGTCTCGCGACGCATTGCGCTTAATTGCTTCTTCGGGGAAAGGTTTCTCACGGCATTTAATATTACAAACAAGTACTTTTGGGGAGCTTCGCGTCCCTTAACAGACTATATTTCACATAGTGCTATAGTGTGTGAAAAATTGCTTCACGCGGCCTTAGACCTCCCTAATTTCGCTGCAGGAAGCGAGCCCTTGATGGGTTCTCTTGACTCGTGGACCACGGGCGAAGAGTTCGCTGCGCCCTTGGTTCAGGCCCGGGGAGTACAGGATCCGTTCGGCTGGACGGTGGATCTGGAACACGGCTCCGCCTCGTACGGCCTGTGCGGCGCCGACTACGTCCTCGACTTGATCTCGGAGACGGGACGTGCCGCCGGCATTCCCGGTTTGCAAGTCCTTCTTCCTGGTGTCCCACGACAGGGACCGGGCACCGCCCGCCCCGGAGACATCGTGAGTTTGCGTTGTTCCCCGTTTGGTAAACGACTTTGCCGTTACGGTATACGGTTAGGCCGTAGACTCTCCAGTTTTAACCGAAAAACACCGATAAACATCTGTCGGTGCCCAGAACGCTTAACGTTGTGGAAATTATTTTTGCCATGCTCAATATGCCCAGTTTGGCCGCGATATGCGCTGAAAGCGTGGCTGACGCGGCAGGTGTGTGCACCGCAAACGGTGTCTTCAATCGGATAGACAAAAATGGCTCTACTGTTTAGAACTTAAGCACTGTCTTCGGTCTCGACAACAAAAAGAAATGGCGCGCACACAGTTTGATCTTTTTGCAGACATCCTCTGGTACGGTACCTGCAGACAGATCAGCCTCTTCAAAAGACAGCCGACCGAAGTGGCATCGGAAAATCATGGCACTGACGTGACTTCAAGGAAGGTGGCGCTGGCTGTAAAAAGGAGCACTCGCAGACGTTTCGCCTTCCGGGAAACCTGTGTCTGCGCAAGCGCAGTGTGCACAGCGCCTGTAGAAAAACGCGTTCGTTTAAAAAACAATGAATTGGTGTATAATGCGACCTAAATGTTGAAGACAACCGCAATCTTCACGAAAGTCCTCCGACAATGTAAAAAGTCTCGTTCTGATGAAACAGTTTCAGGCGACTGAGTTGAATTTGCGTTGTTCAGTCCCACATTGCTTGAGGCGAGAAATAAATTAACCTTTGTTCTATTTTCTCTGTAAATATGAAGTGTCACAGGCCAAAGTATATGCTTAGCATCGCACCATAAACTGCCTTGGCTAATGGGCTCTTTGACATTATGGGAGACTGTATACTTATCTTTCACATTATGGGAGACTATAATATATTCGAATTTCAGAGCATGCGACGTAGAAATTTTGAGTGAAACGACTAAGCTAGGCGTTCTACGTTGTCGTACCTTGCAGACCACACCACCCGGGACGCGTAAACACTTTCGAGGTGGATCCGGCGGAGACGACCCCGCCGCCACCTTTGCCACCATTGCGTGTGTCGAGTCGGAAGGCGGTGGCCAGGCCGGGTGAGCCGATTCCGGTGCCACCACCGGTGGTTCCTGCCGCCGCCGCTGCGGTCACCAGCAGCAGCCGCGTCGAGAGCAGCAGATCAAGAAGGTCTGGAGCGTCGCCACAACGCGGCGTCGGTCAGTGCACACATTTTTATTTTCTTCTAAAATGACGAGTTGTAGGCAACGCTGTCATAAGATACACCGCGTGTTGTTAGCTCCGCAAGATGAATTTTGTCTTTAAATATGATCATGTGGTTCCCTTGTCAAAATGAAGTATTTGGCGTATGACGTATTTGGTTTAAGGCGTGTTAGTTATACGATATATTCGTTATAAAAGGTATTTTGTATAGGAGATATGTATTCGGTAAGGAAGTATTTGGGGTAGTAGCTACTATTCGGCATCGGAGGTATTCAGTATAGGAGGTAGTCAGATGTGGTATCTTACGTGAGTTGTAGTTCAAGTATTTTATCGCCAGTTTAGATTTGCGACTTTCATGTTTTGAAGCGAACATGGTGAGATAACTCTTAGCACGCACTGAACCATAAGGCTAACATCAATGGCGGCCAGCAAGTTTACGTGATTATATAGATATACGTCTAACGTCATTAATGGTGGATGCGTTGCTGGATGCACCCGTATGCATCATCAAAGTGTGACGCAAGAAGAAACTTATCATTACCACCACTAAAGAAGGCACTCATGTAGTCAGAGGATTCAACTGGGTAAACCTAATGTTATTACTATCAGCTGCAGTATAGCTGGCAGTACCGCTTGAGGTAAAACAATAGGTCGATCACCTGCACTGCTATTAAACCACACATTCTTGTTGAATTAAACCTTTTTTATTTATTTTTTGCTTGCCTCTGCAGGGGCGGACGGCTCCCTGGACCGTCGAGACTCTCGGTCAGGAGGCCGCACCGCTTCGTCCAACGCGCGCTCCCGTTCCATGGAAGACCTCCTGGACGAAGGACCTCCAGACAGCGGGCTCTTCGAAGCGGAGCGCCCTCAACGGCCGCTACTTCGAGCAGCGGTCGGACGTCGGCAGCGCTTCCGGTCCGTCGGCCGCTCAGCGTCACGTGGCCACCGTCCACCGCCCGGAAGAAGACGCCCGCGTACTCGACGACATCGACGACGACGGCGGGGCGTCCTGGGACTCTCGGCGTCGGCCCTAAACGACCGCTACTTCTCCAGGAGCGGGGGCAGCCTCATCCCTCCGTCCGCCTCGGAGACGGCCAGCGAGCTCATGCTGGACTCGCCGCTGGACGGACGTCCAGGGTCGGACCGCAGCGACAGTCCAGCGGTCGACGGCCGAGCGGACGCCGCGAGGTACGTCAAGTACTCCGGAGGTGGAGCCGTGAGCGGAAGGCGACGTGGTCCTCACTCCCACACGGCCAAGGCCCAGCTGGCGGGACGTCAGGCGTCGTCCTCGGACCAGGCCCGCAGCTCGGCGTTGTCCGACACGTCGGAGGCGCCGTCGCTGGCGTCGCACGTCCGGAACGTGAGGATCCCATCTCACACGTCGGACTTGGACCAGTACTTGGACGACCTCTCAATCCGGTGCTTCTGGACGGTGGTCTTGATGAACTGAGCGACGCGAGGTCCCTCGCGGCGTCGCTGAGGGGAACCGCTGACGATGACGTGGCCGCTCTGGAAGACCCCGAGCTGCTTTGTGCTGGCGCTGCGCGGCGACGGGCCTATGATGGATGCTCAGGTAGGGCGGCCCGCCTTAATCTACGTGTTTGCTGAGTCGCGCTGAACTGTATCGATGTGCAGGTAAAACGAGCCATGGTCACGCTTTAACGCTATGCCACGGTTCGTTTTGAAAATCTATGCTTGATACTTACATGAATAGACCCAATATCTTTCTAGCGTTTTTTTCACGATTCGGAATACTGAGTCCTAGATTGTAGCAAATGTGTCTGTCCTATCCAGAAACTGTGCTGGTCAATATTTATGCGACCTGAACCCTTCAAATTCTATAAACAAAGTAGTAGAGAATACACAAAATGTAAAAATACAAAGAGATGGGACAGAGCGCAGCTCCTTATTTTAATATCTCTCCGCATTCTTAAGAATTTTTCCTTTTTGGCGTTTGATTGCTTAGATTTTATGCTTAGCTGCACATCTTTTTCAAAGTCAAACAGACAGTCGCGGTCACTTCCGCTGTGTCCAGGGCTGTCTTCACGCTTGCAGACTCGCGTTTCAGTTACATTACGTAACGCTATGCGCATCGCATCATCTGCACTGTTTGTCACGTCGAGCTTCATCACGTCGCCGGTGTGCGCAGGGCGTCGGTGGTGCCCTCTCCATGGGCGCCGGGCTCGGACTCGAGGTGGCTTGGTGTCTCCGCTGCTCGGCCTGTCGGCGCTCCAGAGCCCAACAGGGGCCCACATGGCAGCCGGTATGTTTAAACGGAGAATCACGTTTTCTTTTCTTTTTCTTGGCTAGGGGTGACTTGATACAGCGCTGTAACGTCACGGACGGATCTACGAGGTCACGTGACCTTGACGTAGCGTTGTCAAGTCACTGGTGACGGGACGGACTCGTTACACGACCATGGCGTAGTGACCTCACGCGACCTCATCAGATGACACGGTGACCTGAAGTGAAATTACCACGTGGTCACGTGACTTGACGTCACCTGACCATATGACGTCAGAGGCGCATGTCTGAATGGACATCGCGTCCGTTCAGACTAGTGGGTGTTTGGACAGATTCTCTGTTTAGGAGTATTCTGGTGGGAACCATGGTAGGAGCCTAAACAATTTTGTTTCGTTCCAAAATCTTACTGTTAGCTTTTTGCGTGAGCACGAATCCTTTTTCGAACATCGAATAATTTGCGCATGTGCCGTTCCACAGGCAGCACCACCGTTCTTACGCGGCATCACAAACATGAGTGGGTATGTTAGAGGTATGCCACAGAAGTCTTGAACTTCGTCAGTTTATGGATCCTGCAGCTTGATGGATTTGGGCTAAATGTAGTCTAAAATGATGGGCATGTGCGTGCCCCGTGTGAAACAAAAATAGTAAGACGCTCAAACCGTGTCGTTCTGCAGGAAGCCCCGTCACTGGACACAACCAACAAGCCACCCAGCTCTCTACAATCTTCCACTGTACAACGTGTCAGGTGAGCTGACTTATAATAATAATAATAATAATAAAAATATTAATAATAATAATAAAATAATAATAATAATAATACCACAAACACGATTTTATCTCTATTTCAAGTAAATGGTGGGGACCGAGAACAAAAGCCTCATAAGACGGCTTGACGAGCTCTGGGCACCCATACTTTCTGCAGCAGCAGCGTGACAGGGATTTTTAAGTGAAGTAGAAATGATTTATCACTTAGCACTTCACAGCCCCCCCCCCCCGTTTCTCCCGAGAGAAAAAGGAAATAAAAAATTACAAGTGAAAATATTCCGCCACTTCAAACAATCTGAACAATTGTATTAAAAAATTGAACAAAATCATTATTTTTTCCGCCCTGCTTTTTTTAAGCCACAAAGAACCTGCCATTTCTTTTGCAGGCATGACCGTTCCACATGGTGGATGCATCGCAGCTCATCCAACAGCAAGTTTTGCAACAGCACATGATGCAGGTTAGAACTTGTATTCTAAATTCAACAATGTATCGCAACATTTAATTTGTATTTGATAAATATTTGTAAATATTCGAGGACACTGCTTTTCTATTTTGTTCCTTTACTTTCTTTGATAATTCTTGTATCGGATTTATGTGTCCTTGTTTTAGTGTCAATTTTAACACCTATGGTGAGCACGAAAACCGCGGTGTAAGATTTTAAAAATCCGTACATTTTACGTGACGTCCCAGGGTCTATTTGACTGTCATGAACGATGTGTTATCCTATATACTTCTTTTAGTTGCTTGATTTCTATTTTGTTGTTAATAAACGCAGAATACAAATTTTCAGTAATTACTACATGCTTCAGTAAGATTTATGCATGTTCTGCGCATGTTACGTTTCTGTTAGTGCTCTTAAGCAAAAGGAGATGTAGATGCGCAATGAAGAATGTGTTGAGCATGCGTCTGACTTGAAAATAGTGTTTTCTATATAGATTAGTCACTTCTTTTATCTGCGGTTCCTAAGCTGCCACACAACCGACACCAAGTGCCCAGAATTTTAATCAGACCAGTGAGAAGCTAATGCTCCTTCTGTGCGTTAAAAATTAAAATATTCAAATGGACGTCAGATTAAAATCAAATCTCTGGTTCACACATACTTGTAGAAACGCAAATCGCCTTGAGCATGAACCTCGGGCATGATTAATGTTGATTACTCCTGTCATATAATTAATATAATTTTGTGTCTGCACAAAGAGCGTACTAGGTCCGTGTATGACATATCGTATTGCAGAAGTAAATGAACCAGATGCTTGAACCTATTATATGAATTATATATGTCCCGTCCCGTGTCTTGATTTTCATAGACAGAGAGCATTTTTTTACAGATAGAGCGTATTCTAAGACAGTAATCTTTTACAAAAAGGCCGTTGTACTAAGTTTTTCGACAAACCCATGACTTCCACTATAAATTACGCATAGAGCAGGTTTTTGCTGCTTTGTCGCTTTATAATAATTGTGCTCATTAGTCGTACTCGACTATATGATAACTTGGTACTAAACAAGAATGACGTAAGTTACATTGTCGCGTAGTCTCAATTCTCCGTGAATGATTTTTTTTCAGCTTCAGCAGCGTGCTTTCTGGCCAACGCGGTTCAGCAGAATCTTCAAATTCAGCAGCAACTGATGCAGCAAAGCGCCGCCTTGCAGCAACTTCTGCAGCACTCTGTGGTGAGGTTTAGAGCCTAATGTTGTCACTCCAACGATCGGTCATAGTTCACAAATTTGCTGCCGAGAACATACTCGAAGTACGATTCACGGGGCCAGGCCCACCGCGCAAACCTCCCTCCTTACCCACGAGTTCGTGACTCTGGAGCAAAATTAGCTGCTTTAAAATAGTCTTACTTTTAAGAGGACGCTTGAGAGTTTAGACTTTCACTTAAGTCACAATGCCTTTGTGGTGTCCCTGATAAGCTAAAACTAATTAACTAAAATAAAAAAATAGCATGTCTACGCCCTTGTTTTTTTGGCTTCCGATTTCACCGCGTAACAGGCGTGACTATTTAGAGAGTATTTATATTGCAAAGTGTACGAAAACGATCAGGAACCATTAAAAATGCGACAAGTGACGCGACCATTACTGCTACGTAGAAATAATCAATAGAGTTTAGATATTCTTTGCTGAATAAATGGCGTAAACGCGGCTGTTTTCCGTGACTTTTTCGTTCATATACTGTATATAAAGTCGAATCTTGTGAAAACATTTCGGCTACTAACTTACAATTTCGAAGTCGTCAAGGTCCCTGAACTCTGCGAAAACAAATCTTACATCAAACGCGATGCCTATGGTCAAAAGCTTTAGATCACAAACAACCTACCCCTACGCGTGAACCACGCTAAAGACCCCGGGAACAAACTTGCACCCACAGCGGAGACACCGGACGCCTTTTTCGAAGCAGACTAACTTTTCCCACGCCATCGCAACCTTCATGCGATAAATGTCGACTTAGACACACACAGAATCCTCCACCCGTCATTCTTTTCCGAAGATGACTCGACGTCAAGAACCAAATCCCATACACTCCGTTTCGCACTAGGTCCGACCAGTCGAACAGCGTCAAAGTGCATCTGGGTGGCGTTCGTCGACTTTGTACGTTTGCTATCGCCTGCTCAATCAATCAGGCGCAGAAAAGAGAGCAGCATCAGTGCGCATTCACCGCGCGCGTGATTGTTTTAGCAGGAGACAGCGAATGCACAAAGACGACGATCACCGTGACCATGCACTTTTGAAGCTGCTTGATTGGCTCCATCGGATCGAAACGTCGACTGCGATCGGACTCGACGTGACACAAAGTATAACGTAGTCATCCAATAAACACATTCTTAATAACAAACACCATCCTCAGGTCCCTCCAACCTCTCCGCCTCCACCGACGACGTCGGGACCTTCGGGCGGCCCGCTACTGGCCGGCACCCCGGTGGCGGAGGCCCCGCACCTGCTGGCGTCCCCACTGTCGGGTCTCACGCCCCTGTCCTTGTCCATCCCGATGCTCGAGACACCGCAGCACCGGGTGGTGGCCGCCACTTCGGGCCACGTCCCGAGGTCCTCGCCCAGGGACGCGTTCGGCAGTGTGCTGTCCGAGCTGCGGTTCAAGGCCGACGGAGGCATGGCCCACGGCTCGCACCCGCCGCCGCCTCCACCACCCCCACCGCCTCCGCCGCCACCCCCGCTGTCGCCGACCGCCATGGCCAAGTATCACGGTGAGAAACCGAGCGTCCCGTCTTGCCCGAATAAAACCGCAGCGTCTAATGACCAACGCCGGAGGACTCAAGCTGTCAGTGACTGTAGACATCAAGGCCCGTAAGGCTGGGTATACTACGTCACGAACCGGAGGCCAGCGCGGGGCACAAATGGGGCACGAGTGCTGCTTCAGCGTTCGACTGGGACTTGCGGCCTCGCTGATTGAACGCGAGTCCCCGCCGAACGCCGAAGCAACACTCGGGTCCAATCGTGTGCACCGCTATGGCCTCCGGGAGTGACGTAGTAGACCCAGCACTACAGGCCTTGTTATCTAGGAGGCGTTTTTCTATCGGGTTTGGGCACTGCGCGTGTCCAGAAACCAGATTTGCCTAAGGCGAACCATCTGCTCATGCGCAGTGCCGACAGCAGCGCCCCCGTAGTGGCGTGACGTCACAGAGTTGAGTTGGTCTAATGTCGCAGACAGCCTAAGAAACGCAGGGGCGTGGCTTGTTACGTTCAGGCTCCTTGCTTCGTGATTGGTCCTTCGGCGTTCCTGTAGGCGAATGCTGCAATCTCATTGGCGGAGGAGCGATAATGAGATGCTTGCGACCAGCCAAGCCCTGAGGTTCTTAGAGAGAAGCTGAAGAGGTTTTTGATTTCAGAAAAATACTGCGAAAGTTTGAACGTAGGCACCTTATAAAGTATGAGTGAAAATTTCTTTCAATTTTATCAGTAGGAGCTACGCGATCGCCAACTAAAAATTTGGTCGCAGCCCTGCCTGCTGCTGCACGCCCAGCGCAGGAAAGCACGGGAGCGGAGGCTAAAATCACCGAAAGTGACGTGAACGGCGGGGTCAGATGACCCTTGCTCGCCACTATAGCTGGCTCGGAGATGCCGACGATGACGTCGCGCCGCCTTGGACAGATAACAGGCGACAGAGTGGCTCACCGCATCCCCTGCAAAGATCCCAACACTCGTTAAAAAACAAAAAAAACTGCTTACGTTCTTTCTTAGATTAATTCAAGTGCGACAATCGAATTGACGGGACAAAAGACCACAAAAGTGTGCTCCAAACGTTTTTTGTTAAGCTGTCAGAGAATATAAAATCAAGTATAGACAGGATAACATCCCTTAATCTTCTTCCCTTCCTTGGCGCACAGATGTGTACGGGAGGGCCAAGACGGTTCGCATCGGCAAGTGGCGCTGGCCTCCGCCGCGCGACGAGTCCGGCAACTGCCTTCCAGGTCAGCCCACGTCCTTCCTGGAGTTCAAGCGGCTCAAGCGCCAGGAGCGCGAAGCCGTCGCGCGGCGGGTCTCCAGGACGACTCGAGCAGCGACGACCTCGAAGAACTCGACGACGAAGAGGACCTGGTGGACTTTCCCGAGATCCAGGACATGATACCGGACTCCCAGAGACCAGACACCGGCTCGCCCAAGGTATGCACACCGTCAAACCCCCGAATCAGCGGTCGCCTTATTTACGAAAAATAAAAGAGAGACTTGTAAGACAATACAGATCTGTAGTGTCTTCTATGGCCCTCCTTTATTTTCGTAGTTTAGTCACCAACAAAAAACAACGAATCTGCGCATGCTCCATTGCTATGCCAACGCCACGTCTTTGGTTCGATGCCAGAAGCATGAGGTGGCGTACAGACGGAGTTATTAAGTTTTCATTACAATGGGGTAACGCGTGACTGAGTCTGTTTTATGGGATGGTTTCAGCTACTCACTTCCGTCATCAGCTGTTTGCTTGGGAGCTCTGGGATTTCATCTCTCGCGGTTTTAGTTGTCGAGGTTACGGCAGTGCATCGTACATATCTGCCTGGTGGTGTTGATTCGGTTCGGAGGATTCTCTCCAGAATTAAACGAAAATTTAGAAACAGCTGTCCGCAAACATTTCGCGTCTTGAATTCGAGTTTAGAGCTCTGCGCAAAATCGGCACTTACGTTGAAAAGAAACATTTAATTCGCAATGGTGATTCGCAGAATTACAAAACTCTACACGCGTTCACTTCCAAACAGAGTTAAGCCAGTCATTGCTTGTCTTCCTCCTATCGTGAGCCTTCGCTGAAGTTGTCTTTGATGACGACTCCCGTTAAGGAGTTTTGAGCGATTCTAAGGAGTCGGACTCCGACCGCAATTCGTTTCTGCAGTCTGACTCTGTGCGCACCCGCGGGGACGCCGAGGAAGAACCGATCCGGGCCTTTGAAGGCGAGACGCGGCCGGGCAGCGTGGGCAAGCTGCGCATCAGCTCGGAGATGAAGGCCAAGCTGGAGCAACTCACCATGGACCACAGCGTACGGTCGAGGACCTCCAGCAGAAGACAGGAGGAACCGCCACCGTCCTTGGCGTCTGGCCCTGGTGGAGGTGAGCGCGTGCGACAACCTCGAGCCTATAACCTTGTTACGCGTCACGGAAGCGACAACACAAAACGTCAAGATGGCGTGGGTCTTGTCATTTCTTTCACCTTCCAAGGTGCGTAATCGTGCTGACCGCCTTCTTTTCAAAGTCTATACAGCCGCCGAGTTATATCTTTCGGTTTTAGATCATCTTCGACGTAATCTGATTTTGGTCGATGTGCCTGGTATCGTACCTTCTTCACTTTTCTATACTTTTTGAGCTGTGGGTGCCTGAATTAAACTAAGTTAGGCGTCCTGGCCTATGATGATTATCTGACTCAAAACGAGTCATAAAAGGAAAACCAAATTGACGGTTCTTTCTGGGTCCACAAACAAATGTTTTGGGCAGGATGAATATCAACTTCAAGGCACTAAAAGCGCGATTTTTTTTTAAATTATAGGTAGCAGCAAACTGAGGGAAGATCGTAAGCTGGCTCTTGAGCGGCAGCTGGGATGGCAAGACGCTGCGTCCGAAGCCCACTCCTTCCGGGTCGACAACCTGGTCAAGTCCAAGATCAAGAAGATGGAGAGGCGTTCACAGGTCCGCTTCGTTTCGTTTATAAACTCGCAGACACTCTAATTCAACAAAATGTTGATTCCAAAGGCCGGGTCAATAGCACGATGCTTTGGTGGTCGCTTAACCTATATATTGTTTGGCTTTATCTGTACACCAACGCACGGCCTTCGGCAGCACATGCGAGTATCACTTAGAAAACGCAGTGTATTCTGTAGGCATGTTGCCAGGACAGGTAAAAAAACACAGATGCTCACACACCTAAGAATTTATGATGAGGGACTGTAGCATTTATTCATGTGGGCACAGATGCAGCGCACATGCCAATAAAGAATGAACTGTGCTTAGCACATCAACTTTATGACCACTCTTAGTATTGAACAAGATATAAAGAGTTTCACGTGCTCTCCCTTCATGATGTCTCAACTACTCGTTAAAGGACTACGTTAGTCATGATGCTAACGTCCTTTTCCTTCTCCAGGTCCCAAGAGACATGACCGGTAGAACGCCAAGACCCGCCGACAGAGCCGGCCTAGGACCACCGCCACCGCCTCCCCAACAGCTTCAACAGGCTCAACAACTTCATCAACTCCAGCAACTCCAACAGCTCCAGCACCTTCACCAACTGCAGCAGCAACAGTTGCAGCAGCAGCAACTTCAACAGCAGCAACAGCATCCGCAGCGCGGAGGCTCGGGTCAGTCCGGCTGTTCGTCGGTAGCGGCCTCAAGCAGCTGCTACTTGGCCACCACACCTGTCGTGCCTAGACACCGGGAACGACCTATGCCGATGCAAACCGAGAAGCTTCTAGACGGGCTGTCCTCCAGCAAAGCGGAGGCGATTGAGTGTGAGTATTTTCTTCTGCATCTCAAGAGTTCTGCATAGCATTGTGGAAGTCACAGAAGCACTGTGGAAAGAACTGGAGCGGCGACACATTGCGGAAGGCATGAGGAAATGCTTTTGTATGCCAAACATACTTCAGAGCGACGCTCTTGCATCTGTGCATTTGAATCTCAATCTTCTTGATTTGAAACATGTAAAGACTGTCCATAAAGTAACGATAACCGGGGTATCGCTGATTATTTGATTGTATAATTCGCTCCGTGAAATGGTTGTTGTGGCGCGGCTTTGTCAAATTCACGGTTTATGTTTTGACCATTTCCTTTTTCGCTTACCTTCGGTGTTTTAGTTGAGGACTGCTCTGAGTTTCTACAACCCGTCGACGAGGCACCTCCAGCTCCTGTTGTCCGTGCCAGGGACAACCTGAAGACGCGACTGTACCCGGCTTCCAACGCCCCCTTCTTCACCTATACCAAAGTGGAGTGGAGACTGAGAATCCGGAAAGAGGTACGAACTCGAAAATAACAAACGTAAGAAAAATGTGCCAAAGGCTTTTCTGGATTATTAGAAGTCCAGCTCTGGTTTCTTAACAGAAACAGAAGATCGAAACTTGGTGAAGGCCAGCTCGCGGGAGTATAATACGCCGCCTGGCAATTGAAAGACTATCAATAAACGCAAGCGATGACGGGCATGCTATGGGCGGATCTTGAGCACTTTACATCCAATGTTTCTGCACTGCTTAGTGCCCACTCCTTGTTCGCTGACTTTGTCCTGCGTAGGATTTTGTGTTACGCCGGATAAAATCACTGGTATATGTTTACTCGATCGGATAATGATTTGAGTGCTCGCCGGAGTCATTTCGGCGGCCACAGGGGCTGCTGGAGTTGCGTCGACCTCAAGGTAGCGGGAGATTCAACAGTCATTATAAGCGCCGGCCAGTCGCATTTGTGAAGACGTTTCTGAGTAACATGCTTTGCGAAACTAACGGTAGCTTCTTTCTGTGAAAAATAATTTGAAGGTGAAGGAAACAGTATTACTCTTAGAGTG
This sequence comes from Ixodes ricinus, assembly GCA_037355805.1. Lineage (NCBI taxonomy): Eukaryota > Metazoa > Arthropoda > Arachnida > Ixodida > Ixodidae > Ixodes > Ixodes ricinus. The sequence goes on from JAZHYW010041503.1 coordinate 52,824, forward strand.
ACTTTATTATAAGAGAGTTTTAGTAGATTGTTTTATAACTCCGATTGCATCGTATCGATGCATCGTATCGTTATCGTATATTTTTATCGGAATTATCGGAACGATTTAGAAGGTAAAGGTTTGGAAGCTCCCTGTGTGGTTAGGGGGAGTGTTCTCTCGTTCTCTCCCTCTTTACATATGGGGACGAAATAGTGTCACTGAATGGATTGTTTGACTCATTATGTGAACATACGCTCGCGGATCACGATGTACGGGTACGACATCATGCACCTAACTTTTATCTAAACCTTGAGGAGTACTACGGAGACTCCATAGAGACTCACAACGCGGAATAAGCCGTGCGGCTGGAATCTAAACCATCGACCCTGGCTCAGGTATTTCAACCGGGAGAAAGGCTCCAGGAACCGCAGGCCCTGCACATGGTCTTCTGTCAGGTGGTGACGGACGTCTTCGCAGCAGCTTGCATCAGGCTACGAGATGACGAAGCTGCTAGGCTACGTTCCCTATGCGGTATGTATTGTTTACTTCGATGGTGGCGACGCCTTGTGAACGCATAAAGCTACGTCTAGGACGCATAAAATAGGGTTATGCTGATAGTGATTAAGATCTAATAAGATCTATCGTGATGCTATAAACGAGACAAACTATGTATGTTTCTGAGACTTAACCGTGAGCCAGCAAGGTCAAACCGGCGAACCATCATGAACCATTCATTGGAATGCCCGTTCTCATTCACAAATATGTCATCTTTAGCTGCATTCACAGTTCATCATTCAACAGACCTATAAAATTATTGAAACACCTCCCTAGACCTGCCTCTGGGTACTTCACAGGGTGGATCCTACTGAAAAAGAGAACACCTCCTGAATCCTATCCCAGGTTACATTTGGAAAGACACACGCCTAAACGTCCGTTGACCTACTCGGAATAACTTTATCGTCTGACATACTGTCTTAATCACTTAGCGGGCTACGGAATCGCGTGGCATCGGATACTATGAGAGCTCTATAATACCCGGCGCGTTACTGCAGCCCTTTTGCATCGCTGCAGTTGCAGTTGCACACCAGGCCGTTAGAGTGTTCTGATAGTACCTGATGCCACGCACTTATTTGTTCCCGCTAACTGTGATTAAGATGGTACATCCACAAACACGTCCACAAGTCACATTCGCAACTCATCTAAAGTCGAGTACATGAATGTACCCTCCAACCGTCGCGACTATGAACGTCGGTGTCGCAGTTTGGTTCCGCAGCCGGCCGAGTCGTACTCTGTTACTCTGATATAGACGTTCCAAACAATGATAATCTTCATTTTCTTCCAGATTCGCTGGGTGTGAGCCCTTCTCCCGAGGCCTTCACGAGAACGGGTCTCCAGACACAAAGGAGTCTCGTAGAAGCCGCGCGGGAACTCCCGCTGTACTTCAGCCGAATGTTCCCGGCGTCGGGGGTCGGCAGTTACCCGACGTCCAGCTCGTCGCCGTTGCCCACAGTGGGGTCCGCCTTGTCCGGAGGGACCCTCCGGGGCAGCTACAGGTTCTCGACACCGTAAGGTACGTGTACCTCAACCCGATTTCGCCTACGATTTGCGATATTGAGGGCGTAAACGCAAGCACAATGACCTTCTTTCATTGTGTGACAATGACCGGAAGGTCATTGGCTTCTTGCCAATTTCTCTTTTGCCGAATTCTGGGGCGCATGTGCTCCTCTGCCAAAATAAATAGAACAATGACCGGAAGGTCACTGTGCTATTCACAATGACCTTCCGGTCATTGTGCTAATAACATGACAATGACAATGACCTTCCGGTCATTGTCATTGTGCTAACTGACATGACAATGACAATGACCTTCCGGTCATTGTCATTGTCATGTCATTAGCACAATGACCGGAAGGTCATTGTGAATAGCACAGTGACCTTCCGGTCATTGTTCTATTTATTTTGGCAGAGGAGCACATGCGCCCCAGAATTCGGCAAAAAGAGAAATTGGCCAAAAAGGAACAACGAACAACTGAAATGAAAGATAAAAAGGTTAATCTATGAAGCTGGTCCTAAAGCCCCTCTATACTAAAAGCAGCGCCATTGGTTGATCCTCCGACACGCTCTCACCCTCTAGAAAAATCCTCCTACTCCTCTTCAAAGTTCCCCTTGCCGCTGCCACTGATTGACCGAGCGATCGTCCGGTTTCGGTTCGCCACTTCCTTCAGCCATTTGTGCCCTCCCGTGTCGCGGCCTCGCATTTTCCGGCGGCGTGTATACATGTACGTACTACGTTGCCGGCCGCCCGTCGGAGCTTTATTTATCGGTAGAGCGTATGTCGTGTTTCGCGTTTAGAAACGATATCGAACTACCGCTTTAAGCGTGGCGTAATTACTAAATCATTTGCCCGTGTTTACAAAACGCTCATTCACGTTTTTTTTCATCTCGTCGTTACTTCGGCGTGTAAAGGCAGAAACAAAAAGGCACAAGCAGCGATGATATTTGCTGTCGATTGTTTTGAAAACGAGCGAGTCGGCCGCCGGCGACGTCGAAACTACACTTAGTTCGGTTTGCAGTGTGAGACCACGGCTTCGCATGTATTCCATAACAGAAACGTGCGCATGCTTATCGCATTGGCTCCTGTCTGCGGAAGAGGACCATTTGAGACATAATAGAGCTTATATATAAACCCTACGCGCAGCAAGAATCCAGATTGCATGATTCAACTCATATTATCCGAAAGCGTACAGGAGTCAGAAAAAAAATGATTAAAAATTAGTAAAAAGACCGAAGTCTGGAATGTAAAGAGAGCACATGCATTGTACGGGTCATAGGAAGGAAGTCATCCTCTTCGAGAGACAGAAGTGCAAGCGCGTTTCTGATAGAAAGCACTGAAGTGACTTTGTGGCCTTGGACTCTTTTTGTTCCGTATCTCAAGCGCTATAGTATCTTCACAGTTGCAAAATGGCCAGGATAGTTTTTGGAGCGTAACATTTTCGTAAAGTATCCATTCTGTCAAATATCCGCATGTCAATAAGGTTCATGGTCGTCCGACATGGACACTTCTTTATACTCACATCAGACTCGTTCTTATGAAAATTTCAGAATCACAAATGTTTTTATTATCGTATGGTACAACGTTAAAGCTGATGATACGAACGTGTTTCTTGATGTGGGAGACCGTGTGCAGGGTGGATAATAAATATCATTATGATTTCAATCAAGATTTCAATTATTATTCAAATCTTTACTTATATCACTTTGGGTTTTATCGTGATTTGAATTAAACCTTTCCCGCACATATAATCCCGAAATATTATATACTACTTAACGTTTGTCATTTGCTGCTATCTCTGCGCAATTGTTCTTATTCGAATCGAAAAATCATCAAGCAAGAAATATTTAAAGCAGGCTGAACACGAACAGAAAGCGGTGCTGGCAAGAGAGAGCATTCAGCTTTCTTTCTACCTTCCATTCTGTTGGTCAGTGGCATAATGCTTTTCAGTATGCTTTTCCAAATGAACCACCGGATGATTGGCACGATTCTGTTATCAATGTGCGTGACAAGCGGTAACGGCCGTCATTACTCGCTTACTTTCTTACCGTCGTAATCGGTTTCACTGGAGCATAGACCATTCAATAATCGTCTCGTGTGCGCCGCCATCTTTCTCTGCTGGGCTGTGGGGGTACGTTCTGAGCATGCGCCAAATCTTTCTTCCTCGTAGATTCAGACGCCGCGTATTCGTACGCGGCTCAGTGACTCGGCATTTTATCACCTGAGTGAAAAAATGCGCCCGAAATTCGTATAAAATTACACCATTTCTGTACTGCCTAAGGACCACTACTAGAGGACAACGTTACCGGATCAATCAGTTGACAAGCTGCTTAGAACGCCTGGCGCCTTTTTCGTGGCTCGCCCGCTCGGTGGCGCTCGCTGCGCTATAACCCCCCCCCCCCGCATGGTACGTTGAATGCAAATTAAGATTCTACTGGTTTTTTTTTGTATACATGAAGCTTGCACAAACGTTTGCGCAAAAAGAGCGTTGTTCGAAAACGGTCCTTCTCCGTTGCCCGCGGAGGCCTTTGTCGCTGGTGGCGCTAGGAACGTATCCGCTCGTACCTGCTCGCGTGCAGGCAACAGAGAAGAACCGTTTTCGAACCACGGTTTTCCGTGGAGCTTGTCAACTTGTAGATCTAAGAACGTTGACCACAGGACTGTACCAACACAGAATAATCTTTATTGTAGGTTCCAGAAAAGAAAAAAAATTGAAATCACCGTTTATAAAAAAGTAACACTTTTTTTGAAACATAAGGCTTAAACTTTAAATCATAAATGGTCGACTATTGCTGGATACAGTGGTAGTAGCCATCCTGCTACACTACACCGCATATTGATGGTTGTATACCATAGCGGGTCGTTTTCACTGTGGGGATCAGTGCGACGTATGCTACATCACACCCGTGCGTACCAACGCACGGGTTTGATGTAGGCACATTTCCTTACACGCAGCGAGACACGTTGTTTAAGTCTCAAGAAAAGGTCCGTGCGCGAATGCGCACAGCTCTTTAGCTGCTGGGTCTTCTTCAGGCACTCTCGCAACGAGAACGCCGATTAGAGCTGCGCCCAGGACGAAAGCGCGAGCATCTAGTTCATTGCGGGGCATCTGTTACGTGATCTATGAAATCAGGCTACCGAAGAGGAGAGGGGCCCATCGGGGGAGGGATTTTAGATGCAATTGACTTAGTTTTTCGATCTACTCGTGCGTGCTATCGTAAGCGGCCAAGAATGTCTGAGACTCTGGGCTGTCGAATATCTTTTATGTACTTTAACAGTACGAGCTACAAGTTGATCTGCAACGTTTCTTTTGGACACCGGCTACAAACTTTCGTAAAGGGTTAGCATTTCAATCTCTCTTGAAAGGTGCAATGAATAAAATATTTGTCTTTTTTGTTTTTTTACATGTTCGGTAATTGACGATAGAGGGGATATTTTACAATTTTTTCGTTCAAGAATAGAAGAGAACCGGATACACTTAGGAAGTAATCTTAAACTCCTAATCTTTCCGGTTTAATCTAATCGAGTATTTTAATGCCCTCCTAAGATCTCGTTTCGTTTTCACGTTTCGTTTTCAGCTTCAAATTTAAATAAAATATGACTCCAGTTAACGTTTTCTTCTTTTAAAATAGCCTCCGTGGGAAAGAATTTTGAAGTCCTCACCGGAGCGGTAACTTCACAAGGCTAAAACGGAACGCCATCTCGCTGCCAGCCGTCCACCCGAGAGACCACGCACTGCGTATACGTATACTCCGTTCAAATCCTAAGCCCTCAGTGCGGCGGGAGCTACGCGCTTGCCGGACCAATCAACCCCCTGCCTCGAATCACGTGACCCCCATTTCTACGCGTGGGTACGGGCAGGAGCGTGATCACGTGGCGAAAGGTCGACGTACGGCTGGTGGTCCCACGAGCACACGCAGCTTCTATCGCGCTGTCAGCTGGGCGGAGAACGGAGGATCCAATCTGCATAATTTTCCCGCGCTCGAAGTGCGCTCAAACAAGAGCTCAAAACAGGTCAGATACCCACAGGGCCCACCGCATGCGACAACCGGGAAAAGAAGATGCGCGCGCGCATCTAGGGCACGACTCTCTCTCTAGGAGTGGCACTCCGCGTAATTGTGGGGGAGACCGCGGACCAAGCTCCATCACACGCAGCGATGTTGCTATACCCCGTCCAAGGGGACAGTGCAGTTGAAGCTACTCGTAATCCTTGGGACCAGTCACCACACGTTTATCTTCGGCCACGTGATTACTCTCCCGCCCCGTAGAGAGTTGTGTCAGGTGATGCAAGGAAGGCTAGGCTGTTGATTGGTCCGGAGGGAGTGTAGCTTCCACCACATTGTCAGCTTAGACGCGAACGGAGTAGAGGGCCTTTTCTCTGAACGTAAACAATCTTCTTTCTTTACCCTTGTCTCCTCCTGGTCTTCCATCGCGAAGGTTCGAAGACATCGCCGACGTGAGCGCGTCCCGCCCGTGCACGCTGCAGCTCTTGCTCCGGCATGGCGGCTGGATGACCATCTACTCCCCTAAGGTGTGTTTTTTTACTCCCTTTAAGTTTAACCGGCGTCTGTCTGGGGGGCTGGTTTTGCCTCGGAGTCGGTGCTTGAGTTGGTGTCTTGCCTTGGTTCCAGGCGGCCCACATCCAAGCTTTGGTGCGTCGATTCGTTCTTGAGGGGACTCAGGTGAGACGACATTTCGATGACTTTCCTGGTGCGGTTAACTTTTCTTAACGTAGTATACTTTTCTACTTTTTTTTTTGCGAGGGTAACTTTTAATTTGTTGAAAACTGAAGGCGCAAAGGTGAGACGGGAAAACTAGACGCAAAAGTTTCTACGATCGAGAGGACAATATACAGTATCATCGCCACAGCAGGGTTCCCTCGCCGGTGGTGCCTTACTACCATGGGCTGGCATAAGCCACAGGTGACCTTAACGACAACCATTGGCTTTCTTGCAGAAAGTCGCGGTATAATTTGTCAGTACATACAGGATTGCAGCAACATTTACCGACCGAAAACGTGTTCTACGATGATTTCTGATTAATTGGTCAGGCTTAAAAAGAATTAATGTATATCGTGTGTTTTTTTCATAAAAAAACAACAAAAACAACTTACCCTTGGGAGTTCTTAAAGGAACGGTCCAACCAGCGCCAATATATTTTTTGTTTTGTTTTTCTTTATGAACTAGAGAGTTGATTATGCAACGCTCTTAGTCTCATTACGGAACGACCGAACATTCAAGAAACGCTGTTTTCGCGAACATGTTAAATACACCTGTTCATTACAACACTCGGGTAGTCGCCATTCAGTGGCAAAATGATCTGTGAACAAACTGTAGCGCTATAGAAGACATCTGGTCTACAAGGCGCTCGATTTCTCATGTTTAAGAGCTGTGTTTGTTTGTTCGGCCAATGGGACTTCACCATTGCAGTTGTACGAACCGATAGACAGTCTTTGCCTGTAGTCAATTGTCGAAGGTCCGAACATTTATGTCAGTTAGGCTTGTCCGGGGGCTACGGCTGTAAGAATATGTCTACATAACGTGAACCGTACAAAGTACCCTCCCCGACGCTCGCGGGCCGTTTACACGGTTCAAGGATCGCGCGCGGCAGGAAACGTTTTACCCGGGACGCGATTGAGACTCTTCCAATTGACACCCCGCCGCGTCAGTTCGCTGAGCCGTCTCGGTACTAACAACTTATTGCAGAAACGCAACTGACTCTAAGTATGCGTTACATGCGAGGCTCAGAGGTTGCAAAAACTGGTTAAGGGAACTCGAAAAAAATCTCTACGGTAAGTTATAGGCCTATAGCCGACATCTCGTTCCGGTGTGAGCTGCCGAGAACAGACCAGTCTGGTTCGGCGGGATGATGAAAAACTATTCCACTTTGAGAGGCTTTCTTTAGGTCCCACTTGCTAAAGTCAGTCATTTTTATAGCTTGCATGGAGCTTTAGACAAACGGTACGTTAGTTTGCCTTGACGTGGTGTCTGGTGTCTCCCTTTAGCAAGCAAAGAGCGGCGCCGAAAAAATACAGGGACACAGACGAAGGGAAACAGGACAAGGCGCACTCTCAACTGAAGTTTATTGAAAATCCACACGTTATATAGCCACAAAAACCACGTTTACCCTATCTGCTCAGCTTTTTGCTTGCAATGAACCAACTGGCCCAAATCTCCTCTCCCCGTAGACAGGCAATTTGACCATTTCGGTTCGACTACAAATCTGAAGGTCTTTAACTGGCATCACGCAGCGCCGTTTACACGCAAACAAGCCGCCTGTACGACGCTCATCCAGATTGAAATACACCGGGGGGGGGGGGGGGAGCGAGATAGATACCAAGGATGGTCCCTGGGTTCTACGGCGCAAGATCAAAGTTGCTAAGTGACAGTCGTGTGCACGTGTCCTTCTGTGCTATCCCGCGTTAGACTGAAGAGGACGAACCAGTCGTTTCACTGCGCGCGTGTCCCTCGCCCTCCAGGAGGTTCCCGAATATGTCCGGGCGGTGGCCGACTACGTGACCACCGAGTCGACCCTGCTCAGCTTCCGCGAAGGGGAGATCATCCGGCTACTCAGGCAGCGATGCATGGGCCTGGACAAAGGTCAGTGCAACGACGACAACTCTTTCCTTGCCTTCAAAGCCGCAGTCGTCCTGCTTCAAACGTGGTGTGGAAGACACGGTTCTTGCGGCGGACATAGTGACAGAATTATCTTCGCACATACATATGTGTGCGGATAAATCTTCATACACATGTAGGCCTCGAACATGTCTAAAAACTGTTTTTTATATGACCAACGTAACAGGACCGCCGTATAAGTGAGATGCACTTCCCAGACAGTGTCTTCAGACTGTCTTTTGAATGACGTATCTCGTAACTGCTGCTTAAAGAAACAATACTTTTTTTGTGTGTGTGCCTATAATGTGCGCCAAAATGAGGCAACAAACCTCGTTCACAATCAGCCTACCTGTTTACTTTGTTTTTTACTCGTGGAACAGGCATTGGCACTCTTGCTTACACGCGGGGGTCTTGCGACAGAAAACTTGGATTTAAAGAAGGCTCACATTAGGGAGCTTTAGTCGATCGTTCCGATGACTCCAATAACGATACCCGGTACTCCGCCGCCGCCTCCGCATTTGCGCTGCATCCTATCGTTATCGGGCGTCCTTGGGGAGTTTCGCCCATCCGGTACGAACTACGCATGCGTTACCGCAGAAGACTCTCACATGCGCAGTTCGTACCGGACTGCCCACCGTACCGTATCGGATGGGCAAAACGGTTCCCTAAAACGCTGTCTTATTGGGGTTATCGGAACGATCTGCTAGAACCATGGAGGTAGAAAGCTTCTGGAGGCTACATATGACGCCACGAGGGGTGAAGCCAGAAGTCTGGAGGGACACGTCTCCAACGATGACCAGAACCAGAGCTGTTTCGGTCACCCTCGGGTGCGCCTCAGGACGTCATAGCTGTGCTTCGTACTTGAAAAAAACACGAATTTAAATGATAAGACTGTGCGCATAGGCTTCTAATAGGTGCCGACGTTGCTGCGCTTACCTCACCGGCGTTGACACTTGCCAGCTATAGACCCTTTTCCTGAATTCAGTCTGGCCACTTTGATCACTATCATCATCTGAAAAATGGCATAGGTGCCGCACTAATTGCGGCCTTCTGTTTACTGATGAAGGAAGAAGTTAAAGATGCTCCTAAGCAGATGTCTTGAGGCCTATACATACTAGACGTTAGCGCGACGTGAATGAGGAATTGGATGCAAGAGCTGCGTAAGCGTTCATTTCTAACTCGGGCCCAGTCAATCTGTTAGTAGCACACACTCGGCTTCAAAGCCCCCTGATGTACAGAACTTTATCAAGGCGTCTATGTGGGTTGGCGCTTCGTTCTGACTTGTTGCATCTTTTTCGCCATCGACACTGAAAGAGATTGAAAAAGAACTGTACAGTGAAGTGCACATTCTCGTTTACCGTTGACTTGCGAAAGTGACGGTGCACGATAAAATGCCGCAAACCACAGGTTCATTGTCGCCATTAGTACGGTAAAAGTTAAACTGCCATTTTAGTCACCAGATGGCACTGAATCCCGGAAAGGGTCTACCGCAAGCCGCAATGACCCGTCGTGACGGCAGGTCGCTTTACACACAGGTGCTCAGTGGAAGTGAACTAAGCGCGCATTTATCAAGCAGCCGTGCATCAGATAGCCTGCGTATGAAACGCGCCGTTTTTTAGAGCTATTTTAGTTTAGTACTGCGATACCAGTATTTTTGCTTTCGAGAAGGAATCCTGGATACGAATTATGTAGCGTTAATTAGTTACACTTCATTTACACTAATAATCAAATTGTCTAGGAAAATTTTGAAATGCAATTGTTTACATTTTTTTACAACAAAGGGTATACAGTCTAGCTTTATGGCTGAGTAAATGTAATTTGAAGATAGAAACTTGGTGCGACGCAAAGAATATTTACAGCATTCCAGTAAATTTAGAGAATCTAGCAAGATTATAGAAACTGCCGACAAGTAAACGTCACAAGAAGTTAAATCAGAAGCTTGTTTTATTTCATTGTCGTAAAGCATTAAAAAGATTAACGCAATAGCGCGTCGGTGGGACTAAGTAATTTTATAACGCAAAGTGCGCAGCCACGTGTGACGTCATGACCTTATCGACCCGCTAAATTTGGCGGGAAAAGTTTCCACTAAACTTAGCGGAAACTTTTCCCGCCAAGTTTAGCGGAGATATTTCCGCTATATTTATCCGGTCGATAGGGTCATGACGTCACAGCCACGTGTGACGTCACGCGTCACGTGACATGACGTCACACATGATGCTACCAACTAGACCACGCACACACACTTGGGAACGAGCGCGGGTTTATATGAGAAGTCTTTGCGAACAAGGCCCAATAACGCCGTCGCGTTCCACACTTAAAGGCAAAGCTTAAGCGTCCTCCAAGTTTTTTTTTTAATTTCACAATTCAGAAAACATATGTCGCAAAGCAAGAAACAACGCCACATTAACACACGGAAAACTTTCCTCGAGAGTGGCTTATGTGTGACCTTACAAGTTGCTCCACTGTCGAATTAATGTTCCCAGCCCAGTTCCTGCTGCGCGTTTCTCTGTCGAGCAACTTTCATTTCCAGTCGGTGCTCCGTTTTCTTTGCTTTGTCCATCACGTGCACAAGGTCGAATGTAGTTTGACACGCCTCGTCAAGATCGGGAAGTACGATTCGCAGCGCGCTTCTGAGGAGGCTTCAGGAGAGAGCGCTCGTTGATTGCTGTCAGAACACTGGCGAGGTTCACTTGCGTTCGGAACTTGCTCTGAGCCGCCACATTCAGCCGCACCCTCATCCGCCGTGCCATCACGTAAAGAAATGTTTCGAGGCCGTTTTTTTTTCTGTTTTTATGTACAGCGAAGAGTTCAGAAATACGGTGGGAACTGCGCACGGACCCAAGAGTCTCAATTTCGCCGCCTTCCTGTAATCGTCTACAGTAAAGTGGAGGGAACATAGGAAACACTTATCACTCAGCTCCCACTTATTGCTTCCTTTCTCGCTCGGCCATGGTCGAGAATTGTTTTTCAGTATTAAAACTGCGAGTTGGGCTAGTTGGTTCTAGTATTTGATGGGAAATACGCCAAAAAGAAAAACGAGGACAGAGAAGAGAGGTACACAGGACAGGGCGTGACTCGCAACTGAATTTTAATAGAACACACACGCATAAAAAGATTATAACCGCACATGCGCACAGAAGATACACTTAGATTTAAAAAAAAAATACGTTGACAATTTTCTTGTTTTGAACAAAAATTATGTTGAGGTCAACGAAGAAAATATGGTTTCTGAAGTGCTCGAGGTATATTTAAGAGCTTTGCGCGGCGGTCTTAAGTTTCACACATGAGGACGCGAGCTCCGGGCGTTTGCAATGTTTGGACATGGGTCTTTTCTTTGAGGGCGACCATGTGTGTTGGGCGTATGAGCCTTGTTCTAAGAAAAAGATGCTTTCCTATATGACTGGGCCCATTCGAAGCTTGTAAACAGGAGAATTACCTCCAGTTGCCTGGCTGCCTCTTTGAAGAAATCTTGCCCACACAAGATGAGTTCTAGTTTCCAGTCAAAGTTAGTTAGCTTACAGGATGTTGGTTTCCCACCCCGTGTTCTTTGTGATGTTGCAGAGGGTTTGGTCAAAAAGCTGAAAGGGCTTGTCAGAGGAGAGTCAGGCTGACAGGGCGAGGCGAGAGGTCAGACCTGTTGTCGTGTCATATGTGCACAAGGGTCCCCATAACCCGAAAAAGGTGGCGAATAGGTTTCGCATTCCGGTGGCTTTTTCCGCGCCAAACAAACTTTCAATGCTATGTAAAGACTAAACGAAAAAAAAGGAGAGTCAGGAGTGGCGGAAGGAGTGTGCACTGAAACGTCATGCCATTACGTTTCGTGAGTGCGCCATGGGGGTCACCCATGGAATTCCTCTGTCGTGCGGCTAGGGTTTACGTGGGCCAGACGGGGAGGTGCACCAATAATAGAATTAGAGAGCACTCAGCTGCCTCCAAGCAGTCAGCCGCCTCGGTGGCTCCGAGGCGAGAGCGCTGGCCTTCGGATCCCCATGTGGCGGGTTCGAATCCCGGCCGAGGTGCCCGCAATCTGACGGAGGCTTATTGCGGAGAAGGCGCCGTGTAACCGAGCTTTCGGTTGCACGTCAAAAGATCCCAGGTGGTCCAAATTAATCCTCAGTCCTCCGCTGGGGCGTGCCAGATGCCCGTCGTTGGTTTGGCACGTAAAACCCCAAATTTGACTTTGACTTTTGGCCTCCAAGCAGTCCCCGTCTGGCCATTTGGCTGTACACTGAGATAGATGGGAATGCCAACCAGGGTTCCATAGAACCAAGGTTGCTGGAAGATTCAAAACGCAACTGGAGCGTGAAATACACGAGACCTTCATGATAAGGAGCACATACATGGTTCGCATGTTTGTATCGAGGCTCCCTCTATCGCCCTCTCTGATAAGGAGCAGGCCTTATCGGTCAGGCTTCAAACCCTCACCAGTAACGGCCGTTCTTTTTTTTATTATTCTAAATGTATCTTTCGGTGCGCATGTGCGGTTTTAATCGTTTTCATGTTTGTGTTCTATTAAAATTCTAGTTGCAAGTTACGCCCTGTCCTGTGTTCCTCTCTTCTCTGGCCGCGTTTTTTTTTTTCTATTTCTTTTTGCATATTTTTTATCATATTTTTTAGCCATGCTTTCCGACGTCGTCGGTCGCATGGAAACTCGTGATACCGGACGGCCCGGTCCTTTCTTGCGTTCATGTCGCACAGCGGCGCGCAGCGTGCAGTTTCGCGGCGTCGCACCCGCGAGACGATCGTTGGTAATAGCTGATTCACACGACCGACCTAATCGCGATTTTCGTCCGCGGACCGTGCACCACGTGACCGTCACGTCACCGATTCCTGCGATCCGCGCCTTGTCCGCGGACGCACGGACTGATAAAGTCGAGCGACTTTTTGGCGGGAGATTGACTTGAAAAGCGTTTAGTCTGGCAACGGTAGAATGTTGTCTTTTTTTTTTCGGACGATTAAAACAAAAATGGCGCGTCGTTGTGTTTTGTGCGTTCGCTGGTTCATTTTGTTGGGCGATTCTTGGTTCCACGCGTGAAAGAAACTGCAGAAACCTTGTCCGGCTGACGCGACGCAGTTTCCGGTACTCCTCCGGGTCCGTGTCAAGATGCTCCCGTCAAAACTCGTCCAGCACGCCGCGATAATTCTTGCACGTCCGATCAAACTTTCACCGAGCAAGACCTTTATTGTGGTTGTGGTGTACTTGAGTGTTATGCACGAGCGCGGAGTGCGTGGCCCCTCCTCGAATCCAGAACTTCGTCGCTTCTACGCGGAACCCTTCTGGAGCAGGACCATGCCTGTGTCACTCTCATGCTTTGGGTTAGTAAAGCTAGTGGCGCTTCGCGCGAAGCTCATCACGGTGTTTTGTCTCGATCTGTACGTAACAGCGGTGTACGATTATTATCACGGTATCAAACGTCGATTTCTCTCTTGGACAGAGGTGCCACGGTGCGGCGATGGAGTTTCGTGGCACTGTGGGGCGACGAACAGGTTCGGTCTGTCGTCGCTGGCGTCTGCTCGTCGTCTCCCTCGTGTGGATGCGCTTGGGAGACAGACGAACCGCAGGCATGTCGTCACGTGATCAATCCTTCCGCGGACCAGCCCGTCGTGTGAATCGGCCGTAAGCTTCGGCACTCCTACGGCACACGTGCACAGAGAGAGTAGTCACCACGGCAGACGCGACGCAAAAGGCAGACCGAAGCTACCGACATGGCATGCATTGAACCAACCGAGCGTTCGCCGTGCGCGATTTGTTTGAGCCGGTGACGTGGCAAACGCACAAAGACGACGATCGCCGTGACGGTGCACTTTCGACGATGTTCTGATTGGCTCCGGCGAATACGGAAACCAAGTCGTCTGCCTCTTGCGCAGGGGTGGCGGTGACGTCAGAAGGACGTCGAGCTCTTATTGGCTGATTGAACAAAAAATAGTGGGTAGACTTCAAGGCCTCTAGCATTGAGGTATACCCACTATTTTTTTCGATCAGCCAATCAGAGACTCGGTGTACTGACGTCACTGCAACTCCTGAGCAAGAAGCAGACGACTTGCTGTCCGGTCGGTCGGGCTTAATCTGAAATGGAATCCCTTTTCCTTTTATGTCCCAGGTGAAGATAACAATCAGCGGAAGTATGCAGGCGAACTGGATAGGAAACACCACAATCAGGGTTTATATTATGAAGATAACGCTTTTAACGTCGGGGGACCCTCCTCTTCCTCTTCTCCTCCTCCTCCTCACCCAACTTCCTCCTCATTCTCGAGCGAGATGCGATAGCAGTCAGGGCGCCAAATACCCCGCGATCTTATCACCGCAGTCGTGGCCTAGAGGGTAAAGTGTCCGCTTCGACTACGGGAGGTGGAGGGTTCGAATCCACCCACCGCCGCCGGGCACCCACCGGTTTATTCGAATGCGGGTACAAACGGCCTCCCTCGTGACCGGGCACTGGTCGGACTATTGGGGAAGTTCACGTTTGGGGAGTGATGCTCGGAGCACCGGGTGGGGGACTGGGTGCATAATGCCCAATAACCCAATAAAAATATAAAGAAAGTAAAACGCAAAAAAAAAGATCAAAGCCATAAAATGTACAAAAACATCTATAAAGCATCAAAACTTACAAAAACATCTATAAAACAGCAAACCTTACAAAAACATAATAAAAAGGAAAATGGGAGAAAAGAAGAGCCCGCCAAAAAAAGAAAATAAAAGAAAAAGCCCGGCGAATAAGTGAGATCACTCTTTTTATCTCGGATAAATAAAAGCAAACTCTTGCTATCTATTGTACAAAGCAGCCAGTCAATTTTTTTGTTTTCTGCGTGAGTGGGATAAACAATTCGGTAAACACAAACGGAGGCGACCGTGACCTGCCTTTTCTTTGTCCGCATTTACTGAGTTGTATGTTCCCATCGCACTTGTGCCCCTTACTTGAAAGATGTAATGGATTACAATTACAGATTACCGAGCCTCGAGTGTAATGGGTCACCGTTAAATATACTTTCGCTGCAAAGTAACGGATTACTTTACTCGTTACGTTAAGAATTACTTTCACGTTACTTTTCCCGTACACTTATCAGGGAAAACTTAAAAACAAATTTGATGTTTTTAAAACATTTCTGCAACACTACTTTCCATTTCTCCCACGCCGGCATTATGGTAGTCCTTGTAAAAATAAAATATTGCATTTAAGGTAAAGAATGTAGGTGCACTCTGTTCACCTGTAAGTTCGAATTCTTAAGAAGTAACGAGTAATTAAAGCAATCCGTTGCTCATATTCTGATCAATAAAACTGCGCCGACTTGACATAACAAAATAAACAATTTAATCAAACGTTTCGTCTCCCATGCGGGAGACATCATCAGTGAAACCTTCAAGCAGGAATGAGAGAAAAACTTCGACAGTCCTATTTAAGCAAATCCGCGTACACATCGGGGAGGGGGCCGCGGTTCGAGTTGCAAGCCGATGAGCCACTTCGGATGAACCATGATTCAACGAACCTGCGTGGACCCCACCTTTGTGTACGCGGATTTGCTTAAATAGGACTGTCGAAGTTTTTTCTCTCATTCCAGCTTGAAGGTTTCACTGATGATGTCTCCCGCATGGGAGACGAAACGTTTGATTAAATTGTTCATCTTGTTAAGTCAAGTCGGCGCAGTTTTATTGATCATTATGAGTCCCGGCTTTTGGAATATTTTTGCGCCCATATTTTGTAACGAAACTACATTACAAATTAATGTCGCAAAAGAAAGTAACTTGGCAATTACAAAATTATGTGAAGAAGTAATGGATTATATGTAATCCGTTACTTGTAACGGATTACTTCCTAAGTCTGACTCCCCATCATGCACTATCGTTGACAACATGAGCTGAAGCAGTCTTTCATGCTTCCTTGGTTTACATGCCAGTTTTTGAGAGGGCTGTGGTCTGAAGTAGGAATGAAATGCGAGGTTGACGGCCCATACTTCGAACTCTTTGACAAATCGAATTGGAGCTTTTGGAGACCGCGGGCACAGAAAAAGGCCGGATAGGGTGTTCCAGCTCATATTGTCCGCGGGTGTACCACTGCGCGACACTGTTATCGTGAACACGGCAGTGACGCTTTTCTCCACTTTACTCGGACAGAGATATCAATTTGCACCAAAGTTTATGTATGTATTCATTTATCTTTTTACCCTCAGGGCCAGAGGCCTTACTGAGGCGAGTGGGTTACAGTAGTAAAATACAGTGGAAAAAAGAGAAAAAGCAGAACACGAACAGCAGTCGAATTTCGTCAATTCAAACTCTCTTAATTCAAACTTGCGGATAATTCAAACTAACATGCAGGTCCCAACCCATGTGTATCGATGGGGGAAACTCCCGATAATTAAAACTTTGCTCTATTCAAACAAATTTTCGGTCCCCTTCGAGTTTTAATTAACGAGATATAACTGTAGTTAGGGCTCTTCACGAAAAAAAAAAAAGAAAAAGTTCGTAACGGCAGTTTACAGAGGTTCGTTATCGGAAATTTCTGCCCAGAGACAGTAATACCATATATAGTTAAAATATTCAAAAAGCAAAAACAAAAAGAAAAACGTTAGTAACAGCAGTTTAAACATGTTCGTTATCGGGAATTTCTGCCCAGAGACAAGGAGCCAAAAGGACAGAAACAACACCGTTTCCGATTCTTGTCCTTTTAGCTCCTTGTCTGTGGGTTTTCCTACTCTGAGTCGTCACCAGCTCGCCTGCGTCTTTACTCTAATTTCTGCTAACGGCCCGGAAAAAATTATTCCACATTGACGGAGAAGGTTTGGCAAGTAAAGACTCCTAAAAACGATTTGTGCGGCAGAACGGGACGCCGACTTTATGACGGTGATCAATCCGTGCTGAAAACACACGGGGAACAGTATGCAGCGCACAAATAGACAAATAGATGACTGTTCTTCACCGTGTCATCATACCAACTCTCCCAGCTCAGCACAGTTCTGCGTGCTGAAAAGCAATAAGGTGTTGTTGGTGGCCTTTCATTAAGAATCGAATTGTTCTCATATATCTTATGAAACACAAGCCCAGACGAAACATCTCATTGTGAAAGAAGTTGTAATGATAAGGTTGATTCAATTGCAGTTACACTCCAGGTGCGAGGATAGTTGTAAAGTATGTACCGAGATGCTCCGTTCCCGCAACCAATGAGGCCTTTACCGCCGCTCTCGTAGTTCTTATATTAACCGTTCAGTTATGAAATAAGAACTTCAAGAAAGTAGCCAACGATTTTATACTGTATAGTACCACTCCTCTCTGTAATGCCTCCGGGCCGAGAGTATGCAAATAAATAAATAAATAAATAAATATAGAAACTGGCGATCGCTTGTCCATGCTGAGAGTGCCGCACAGTACACAACGTTTACCAACTGACCCGATTTTCAACCTTATAGTTTTGTTGTCTACGTTAGAATAGGTTGAAAAGTATTGGTTAGCGCGAAAGTAAATCTGTACACTATAACTCCTATATGTTCCACGACATATCAAAGCCACTGCTTGTAGCCCTAAAGGCTGAAAAAAAAAATCAGAAATATATTATATTATATTAGGTTCTACGTAATAATAGGTTGAAAAATATTGGTTAGCGCGAAAGTAAATCTGTACACTATAACTCCTATATGTTCCACGACATATCAAAGCCACTGCTTGTATAGCCCTAAAGGCTGAAAAAAAAATCTGAAATATATTATATTATATTAGGTTCTACGTTATAATAGGTTGAAAAATATTGGTTAGCGCGAAAGTAAATCTTTACACTATAGCTCCTATATGTTCACGACGTATCCGAGCCACTGCTTGTAGCGCTAAAAGCTAAAAAAAAGAAAACGGAAATATATTATATTATTTTAGCAGCACTATTATGTTACGGTCGTTACTATCAGAAAGGGTCGGCTGCGATTTGCACGCCAGTGTGTCTTGTACGAAGAAGAGCTTCGCAAGTCTACAACATCTGCAATAATCGAATTCTGTGAATCAGGGACTCGTTTTTAATTTTTCCTTTGAATAAATGGCAAGCGCAAGTTTGCGCGGCTTAAACAATGCAATAAAACACTATTTATTACGTTTTATTTATACATTTTACACCTTCATTCCTGCATAAGCCAAGCAGGTGTGTGCGTGTGACACGGCAGTAGGGGTACAAGGAAAAAGTAATATAACGGGAACACTTTTGGAATGTTCAACAAAATAAACGAAAAAAAAAAAATTACTATTTCAGCTATACGGATTTTACATTCGTAGCGACTAAAGCGTGAAACCTGCAGTGTTTCCTGTACCTGCGTATACTAAAGATTTGAGGGAACGATATCGGTTTGTATCAAAGTGGTCTTTGATCTACTAAGAAATACAATTTAGTTAAGTTTCCTTAAGGTCCGTTCACATCTTGCAACCGAGTTCGACCGAAGAGACAAACCGGTTTTTAAGCCTCTTGTGATCTCTTAATTAGGACCAGCTCCGCTGCAGCCGAGCTGGTCCTAAGAGATCGCAAGAGACTTAAAAACCGGTTTGGTCTCTCGGTCGAACTCGGTCGCAAGAGTGTGAACGGGCTTTAATGTAACCTTTTTCCTAGCATGCTTTGTCCTTTTCCTTTACTTTTTTTTTTTTGTTAACCATTTTGCTCTGAACATTTCGAGGGTTTTAGGAGATTTTATCTTAATGATACCTTCGGGTAACTTGTTGGATATCTTTAGTACGTGATATGTTTTTGTCGCCTCCGCGTATTTTGTGTTTGTAAAGAGTTCAAGGTACTTTCTATTTGTTCTTAACATTCTTTCTTTTGTAATCTTAATTTTATGCTCGTCTAAAAAAAATTAGTGGTCGGGTTTTTAATGCGTTCTTCATGGGAAGTTTCCGTCGAGTATAAGTAGGGTTTAGTCTCGTACATATGACTATAAAATATAATAGATTCCAATTCCCATTACTCTCGGTGCAGAAGTATTAAATTAGATTACTCTATTACATGACAGGAAGAGTAACCATAATACTTTTCGGATTCTTTCAAATTTTCAGGACAGATTTTTTTCTGCCGGTTTGAAAACGGGCTTTTCGTATTCTTTATTGTTGATTTATAATCGCCGAATTACAAACTACTCATTTACTCAATAGACCACCTTTGATAGACTATCCTCCCTCGGAGGCTTGGTTCGAGGGTGCCTTGGTAGGGAACTTATAAGAAACAAAAGGCGCTATTAGGAAGGGGAGGGCACAACCAGTAAACGTTACAAATAACTTGAGTACTTCCCAAAATTAATCGAATTACTCACGCAATTACGTCCTAATAAAAGTATTCGAACGATTACAAAATTTCTGCGAGAAATGCTTGATCACAAGCAATTTGATTACTTGTGATGAGTACCCTACAAGTCTGACTCTGTATGACCACCTTTGTGGAATGAAAAATGTATGGACGTTTGATGTTTAGTTACTCACTATTGGCGAGGACATCGAACTATAAGGGGCGCTTTGTCCAGCTTGATTCTCCCCGGGGGTGGTGTTTACCCAGCACAGGGCCTGCGGATCGTATTATTTACGTCATCTTCCTCGATCGAGCGCCGGCCACAAATTGGACATGAGAGAGCTGCGTTGTAAACAAACAGATAATTCGTGTTGCTGTCATTCATTCAGTTTAGTTTTCAACTTAGCCGTTCGGGGCACGACAACTGGATTTCCTTCTCCGTTGTGTTGGTCGACATTGAAGCAGAGAAAATAGCTCTCATAGGAGGCAAGCAATGATCGCATTTGGACGTACAGTTTGCAGCGGAGCAAAGCGGAAGCAGAGGCCCGTTTTGTTGTTTTTGTTACGTCATCTTTTCGACCGCGGCTTGTCAGCGCGCAGAGGGACGGCAAACGTGACCCTTCCAGTGCGCGTGCCACGCTCCAAGGCCACCGACGTCGGCGGCGTGTGCGGTCCAGGGATCCGGTACAATGGGCGTCACGGCCCTCCCGTCACCGTGCGCGGTGGCACCCTTCGCGCTCTGGGTCGCGATGAGTTTTCCGAGACATGGTGTGCGCCGCGGCGGTGACGGCCGCCCCGGTCCCCGAGGTCGCTCCTCGGCGTCGTCCTGTCGCGGGAATAGACGCCCTAGGACAGTTCTTGAGGGACGCCGCGTCGCAGGCGAGACGCGTCCTCGCGGAGTTCTGCGATGTCCGAGGTATTTCCCTCTACTTTTATATCTTAAGAGATTCGCCGCCCCGGGGGCCGAATTGTGGTTTTCTCACGGAGTAAAACCGTGGGGCATATCCGGGACCCCGCAATGGCTTTTTTTTTCTTTTTCAAGCGTGCCAGAGACGCGTACCTTTCGGCAACCACACAAACGCGGCGGCGGTTAACGCATGCCGCCTCGGAGATTTGCTTACGACTGCCTATCGGATCCGGCCATCTTCGCGTGTGTCACGGGCGATTTTTTGTTAAGGGCCACACAGGACGGCGCTAAAGGCGGCGGCACCGTGTGCGTCCCTGTAGCATGCGCGAGGTGTTGTTTTTCCCGCCAAAACTTGTCAACCGCCGATATCGCCAGTCATCGTGTCGCCGCCATCCTGGGTGACTCGCGCATTTTACTACTCTTGACGCAGAGAGCACTGCTCGGTTTACTGTCACGAGCCGTCTTATCTCAAACGTCGAGTGAAAAAGGTCACGGTTGTCTGCTGCTTCCGTAAGAGCGGGACGTTCAAATAGGCCAGTCAGGAACTCGGATTTGCCCCATGACTCTGTACCGTCATAGAGTAATATAGTAAACGTAAAGAGAGGACACTGAAGCCGATTCGCGGCCCAGATAGTGCGTTTAATGCCCTCCGCTACGTGGCGCTTTTCTGTAATTTGGTTAATATTAATTGGAGCTCTTTCTCCGAGAAGTATTTATTTTTTAAATTGTTATGCTTTAGAATTATTTAAAGTAATTAAAACGACTAAATAGTTTTAATCAAATACGTCACAAAAACCACGTGATGAATGGCGCCTGCCATGGCCTGCCTGCTGCCTGCACGCCGTCGCCTCTGCATCATTCTGCATGGCCTCTGCCCGTCCGTGCCGTGCGAGCCGTCCGTCTGTGCTTTCTGCTGCATCATATTCGGTCGACTTTGCATCAATCAAGGTGACGCATGACCGCCCGCGTCCTCGCATGCTCGGCGGGAATTTGTGGAGCCGATCGGTTTGAGTTCGTGCTGTTGTTTCCGCCGGGCTGTTGGGCTGCACTTGATTGTGTGGGCATCTTGATTTTCGATGAGATAGTTTTAAAAAAGCACTTAACTCACGTCCCTGCACGCAACATTGTCCTTGGATTTACAGATGACGGTGTTGAACGTATTTCTAACATTACAGATAGAGCCTTGGTTGTGTTGCTTTCTCAAATTTTCAGGAGGTGGGGTGGGCTTAGCCCTTGCATACACTGTTGGGCAGGCACGTAGCCAGGATTTTGTTTCGGGGGGGGGGGGGGGGGGGGCGCTTATGACAAAATGCTGTATGAGGGGGAGGGGGAGAGGAGGCCCCAGCAAAATGGAAGATTTCAAGGGGGGGGGGCGAGCCCCATCCCCCCCCCCCCTGGCTACGTGCCTGCTGTTTTGCACACTCCAACAACGTCTTCTGTTAAACGCAGTCTCCTCAGTTCTCTCATTCGGGAGCTAAAGACTGTTGGCTTCACAGTAAAGGCTGTGGTCTGTGATTAGGGGCTTCAAACGTAAGCTTGGCCAACCAACGGTGTGTGTGTGTTGATAGGCCATTTGTTTAAGTTGAAAACGAATATGTTTACTTTATCTTTCATGTTCCGCACCTCCCCAAAACAACCAAGAGCAATCTCCAAGCACAGAAACTTTGCATTGGAAATGAGGTCATTGAGTCGTCCCATATTGTTGAACTTTATCGCTCTACCCGTGAGATGAGCTTGCAGTTGGCTCCGAAACTTACTGAAAGACATTTTTCAAAAACCTTTCAGTAACATGGAAGTAAATCGTGCCGCACAGGTACTGAGTGCCTCACTCTTTCTTGCAATCATATTTCATGTTTATGCCAACGAGCTTACTGAGGCAGCCATGGCTACAGCCTATTTCTGTGATAGGATGTGCATACTTTTTGATTGTCTGAATAGCTCACAATTCAAGAAGACAGGGCAGGAGTTTCGTCATGCCATTCTGAAGGGAGAATCTGAAATACTCGATTACCTACACCAGCAACTCGGATGGATTTCAGCATGGCAGTTCCAAAGTAGGAGACAGCTACAAGCCATCATAGGGTGGCAAGTTACTATAAAATGTATCCTCATGCTCTGAAATGAGCTTTCAAACAGCCATGACTTTAAGTTCTTACTTACACGACGCCTGCAGCAAGACCCACTTGAAAAACCTTTTGGAGCTATATACGACAAATGCTGGGCTGCAACACAAACCCGAAACTGCATCAGTTCACCGGACTAAAACAGATAGTGATAATGAAACTGTTCAAACTGTCGAACAATGGAAACGTAGAGGATGACAAGGCTGACCTCTTCAAGGAGCTGCCAATACCTTCGCATTATGGAAGTTCAATTTCAGACAATGTGTGATGTCTTCCAATCGATAACTTCCCGCCGCTAGAGGATATTTCTGAGCTGGCATCAGGCATCAAGTCTAACGTAATTGGTGACTCGTCCACTTACTACGTGTGGGGCTATTTGATCAAGCTTGTGCTTGAACAGACTATTTACAGCTGTGGCTGTTCTCAGCTGCTATGGGATGAATCTGATAACTTGACCAGGCCTCACCAGTACTTTCTTGTGCTTGAAGCATGCCACGTGCCAGGAAAACTCTTCGGGAACTTAGTAGTACGATCACAGGCTGCCTTTAATTTCATTCAGCAACTAGAAAATCACTTTCTTCCAATAATAGAGAGTGTGGCACATGTTCGAGGAGTCTATACCGCCGTGTATCGCACACTTTGAAGTCTGGGTGGTTTTAGCCTTTGCTCAGAGGAGTGCCACAAACGGCTTTTAAAAATGTTTTGCAGAATACGCGCTTGAATTGGCATGTTCGATTACTTAACCGGAATTCGGACAAAGTTCGGTTGCACTCTTCAGTGGCTGGTAAGCAACTAGACAGATTTAACTGTTAATAATGTATTAACGGAGGCGGTTGCCAAACCAAAAATTAAAAGCGCTTATTAATTGATCGGTGCTGCTTGCACTCCAAACATTTCTTTCCCCTTTTTCCAGCAAATGTGTATCACGACTGACGAACAAAAATACTTATTCACTTTCTACAGAATTTCTATAGAAAATAGTGTATAGAGGGTAAAAATATTTTAAAGAAAATGTATCCAGTTGTATCCACTGTCCATAGTTTTTTAGCCTCTTTTTCTGAAGCTATTCTTCTTTGCTGAACAATTTCGGGAAATGTTTAGGGACGTTGAATCTTGTCAGATTTCGAATAGAGCTCTCCTTGTTTGGTCATAGCTTGCCCGCAGTGAGTTTGAGGCTATGCAAATTGGCGATTTTTATATTAGCCGGAAATTGGGAATTTGTTCTATCCGGTGTGTACTTCGCACTCTTATTATACTCTTATGACTGGTAATGATCGCGATGTGTTATATATTTCTGTACTTACTTCCCGTGCCCGAGTCGGCGTGAAAGTGAATGAATCATTCAGCATGATCTCTGTGGAAAATATTTGTTAACTTGGTTCTGCTAACAATCTATTACGAAGTGTACGATATGCCGAACTCCTTCATATTAATTTATTTTTGTGAGTATCAGTTTCGTATAAAACATGCAGAGCTTTTGAAGTAAATCATGTATACATGGATGTGGTCCAATAAAATGTTTTCGAACCACTTACTGTTGTTGACCCCAGAATGCTCCACCAGCCAGGAGTCTGTGGCGATTGTGTAACTTCGATGTTTTACAATAGGAAAAGAACAAGAAATACACCTCTGTTTTCTAAAGTAAATTGAAATATTCTGTGTCACATTTTGCACGGATTCTACCATAAAATTTAAAAATAAAAGTGCGTCAATATTAGAAAAAAAAAACACAAAAAAACAGCGGCTTCGGGAGTCGAGGAGTGAGGCGGGAAGGAAAGAGAGAGAGAAGGGTACCGGAGAACCGGAGCAAAAACGCTCAACCCGAAACCGAAACTAATTGGACCGGAACCGGAACCAGATTATGCTTAATGCCGCCCGCTAGGAGCGCTACCGGTCACTCGTCTATCTGGGCCGCTGGGGCCTATGGCAGTGTCCGCTCTTTACCTTGTGTATATTACTCTATGGTACCGTGAGGAAATCTTAATAGGCGCCCCGGGGCGCCAGCCTTATAACGAAACTCGCTGATGGATGCATCACGCAGCGGCGTCCGGTCGTTTCATGCTGCAGAAAGCCCGCGTGACTTGCATAGTTGGTCGGTCGCTAGATTTCTTCAATTATGTTCAACCTGGATCGTGAAACTTCTGGAGGACACGGTTGCCTGTGTGTCGTTTTAGGAACTCAAAGCACGCAGCTGCCGGCAGCGTTTTTTTAAAATCATTATTATTAACGTGAAACGCTTTGTGGCTAGGTGCTCAGCAATTCGTGAAGACTAGCTGATAAGCGTGGCTGCGAAGCTCGGTGCTAATTAGTTAACAGGGAGGTCACCTGACGGACGGGTAGGCGAGGAGTGAGGTGGGCGACCACCTGTGCGCACTGAGGGAGAAGAGCTCGAGGGTATGGAAGGCGCTGGAATATCGCCAGGTTTATCAGCCCGATTAGCGGTAGTACCACCCTAGTAAAAAATCTCATATGTGTAAGAAATATTTTGGTCCATTAAACCCATATGATCAAATAAGATTATGTAAGAGCATAAAAAAACCTTACAAGAACATATAAGAACAATTGAAAATTGTATAAGAAGTTATCAGAAACTCCTTATCAGTCTCCTATAACTTCTTATAGACTCTTCCACGGTTCTTAAATCTTCTTACACGATCTTATTTTTCATATGCGCTTATTGAACCAATAAGTTCCTTCTGCCTAAAAGATTTTTTTCACTAGGGCGCTTCATTCAAACGCAGCCCTCGCTACGAGCTGACATGACCAAACAGCGTCAAAGGCGCACAGCCATAGTTGTGTTCGACACGTTTCTGTACGTGTTCGATCATCGCTGAACCAATCATAAACAAAAAAAGACCCAGTGACTTGCGATTTTGACGCAACTTGATTGGTCCCATTAGCTCGTAGCGTCTGCTGCGTTTGAACTTTAAACTGAAACGAAGTTGAGGAACAACTATCGAGTGTACCCATGGTACGCGTTAAACTGTCTGATGAAGAGGGCCGTGAACATGGGCGTCTGGCGTCTGGAAACTCGGAGTATCGCTAAACGTTTGTTATGCCAGGGTGTTTCAGGTATCCACGACAATGGACCTTTTTCACATACCGACGGCACCAGGCGGTGGCTGCACGAGCTAAAAATCGAGGAAGGGACCTACCTGCGCTACCAATTGATAATGGGAGTTACGCTACCAGTCTCTTCGTTCTCTGAGCAGCAGGGCGTGCCCAACGCGCCGTCCAAGTGGGGCATCCGTGGCGTCCACTTAAACGTCGTGTTTTTCTTTCCGTCCGCTTTCTTTTTTGCGTAACACAATTATATGTATGCTGCAATTACGTTTTCTACTCGCTGATCCACAGCCTCCTTCCGAATTTCCTCGATTTTTCGTGCACACTTCCGCCGCTTGGCATCGGGCGCTCGCGCGTGCACAGAACGCTTCTCGGAAAAGGTCCATTATAGCAAGTCGCCATAATTTTTTCTCCTCTTGTGTTCATGGTTACGGACGAAGCGTGACGCTGCGCTTTCTACACTCCGCAAGGTGATCGGTTATCGGACCGCGCATCACCCGAAAATAAAAGCCTTTGAAAACAGGTTGGCAGGATGGCAGCAGATAGCATCGGAGACTGTCTGTTTCGATAGAGCAAAGAATCCAGTTGCTAAAGGCTGAGCTTGGCTAGTTCAAAGCTTGGGCTTGGCTTAGGTGCCCAGAAAGGACGAAAGTACAGATGCAGGGCAACTCTTCGAGTGTTATTCTAGGACTCTTGACCTCACTGATGGATCACTCGTGCCCAATCTACACCCCGCGCTGACCTCCATAGAAAATCTAGCACGACGGATTTGTTATCAAGGTGGTGTCGGTCGACGATAAGGCTTCCGGCGAACTTTGCCATCTAACCGTGTTGACAGTGCTAACAGGGCTGCGGTAGAGTTTCCGGGATTCTTCGTGTGTGGCCGTGCCCGTTGCGAACGAGACGACCTTGTCCACGTCCAGGTTGGCTGTACGGCGTCACCGACACCGGAGACAGCGGTCTGTTCCCCTGCGAGTACGTCGTGCCGCTGTCCAGCCGCCAGCCCAGCGTAGCGGCCCACACACCGACGGCGCATGGTCGCACCAGCGTCGTGGACAGTGGCCGGGACATGCGCTCGCCGTCGGAGCACGCGTCGCTGCTGGCTTCGGCTCATAACGGCACAGCCTGGATCGAGGCGAAGGTCAGTGATCACTTGTAGAATTTCGACGTGGAATGCGTTTATGGTTTATACGGCGAGTGCCAGCGTTACGTGACGTGACATTTTCCCGCTAAACTTGGCGCGGTATTCTCCCGCTAAGTCTGGCGGAAAGAAGGTCAAGCGACAAGGGTCGCTGGAATCGGTGCATAATATGCACCAACCTAGCTGGTGCATAATTGTGTACCAATTCATTTGGTGCCCAGTATATGCACCAACGTAACTGGTACAGGATGGAAACGTATTCTATTTCACGACCATTACCCGGCACGAACGAAGGGTTCGGAGTGGCCGGTTGTTATGAAGCGATCAGGCCTCTGTCGAGCCTTCATACTCTAGTGCTGCATGCTATAGGAACAGCATATATGTGATGCCATCCCGGTGCAACCTTTACATTTGACATAGCGGAGCACTGTCGAAGGTTTATTCTGGCACTGATAATATGGTGGTGAGGCGAAATCGCCACGTTTCCGCCAAATCGCTGTCTAGAAGATAAATGTCACGATCGTAAGAGTGATGAATACAAGTCTCGACCGCGAGGTGTTAGAACACCATGAGGCTGACTTGATCGCTGATCTGTCGGATCCTTTTCACCCAAACCCCGATAGGAATAGTAAGAAGTCGAGGGGCTATCATTTTACCTTCACCATACTTTGTTTCATCCAAAGTTGAAGCGTAGCCGATACGACTCGGTGAAGCTAAGGAAGCAGCGCTAAAAGCGCAATGTCACGGCGGCCGTCGTCTCGTGTCTTTGCTCTCACCGGCTCAAAACAATCGAGTACGGAGACTACGCCATGACCCTGCGTCTTTAGTTTGTTCGCCTGGTGTTGGTATACCACTTCTAGCCCTTGACCGCATGCTCTCTGACTTAAGATGAACTGTAAAGCAGCAGTCACACTCCCCGTACATCGTACAGAGGGCAGGGTGTTCGCTCCGGACGTAATGACAGAATTATGCGCGAGCACACCACAAGCGTGTTCGGAGCATGTTTGCTCCATACACGAGGTGCTTCGAACATGTCTAAAGGCCGTTTTTGTATGACCGATGTGACAATTCCTTCATACATACAGCGTGCAGACTGTCTTTTGTACTCGCAGTGTGATCGCGGCTCAAGTTTAGCTTAGTAGTTTATTTTCTGGAGGTGTGATTTTTGTCTTTTCGGCAATCGGTGAACCTTGCGACATACTTTTGAACACACTCACTGATAATGACAGTATGACGGATTTTTTTTTCACTTCACTTATTTGATTCAGCGCTAAAACCGTTACCCAAAAGCTGATTGCGTTATATTTCGTATCACTCGCAATGTCTTTTTCTTCCTTTTGTAATCTACGGTGCTTTTTGTTCAATTCTACTATCGTCACTAGGAGCATCCGGACGGACTTGAGGAGGAAGTCATCGAGATTCCCAATGGCATGGAGATGCAGATGGCAGACGGCAAGCACAGCATGTTACAGTTTGCCATGTTCAACTTCCGAGAGAGCTTGGAGAGGTAACTCGTCACCAAACGACCTTAGACACGAGACAGTTTAAATACTCTCGATTGTTTTTAGGACATAAATTTTCTGCATCGCCGATTCTTCCGCAATATTTTCGATGAGTTGCAACATTCTGGCTTATTCAGTAACGTTCTTTGTGCTTTCTATTTTCTTCTTTTGTTTTTTGTGCATTATTATTTACAACAAACAACGGTCTTTGTTTTATCGAAACAAATTTTTGTGTAGCTAATTCTGTTTTGCAGCGTCGTAATTTGTTTTGATTACAGGCTGTGTTTGTAAAGTTTTACTCTTGCAATTTTTTTTTCTTTGCTACGAGTTGAGTGTTTGACAATATTTTCATTTCTTTTCAAACATTCCCGATTCTTGTAGATACGGGTTGCTGCGAGAACGGGATGGGTCATTTAGAGGCTCCGTCAAGATGCTGGAAGACTTGAAGACAAGCAAGAAGACCAAGGACTCCGACTGGACCTGGAAGGAACTGGCCCAACTTGTAAAATTTTCTAAGGTCTGAAACGTTTCAATTTCATTCTAGCTTCCAAAGCTTAAGCTTGCATGCGCTTAGTTCGTTTTCTTGTCGGTGTTACAAAAATGTTCCTGCTTTGGCCTTGCTTGCAGTCGCCAATCAAAGCATCCCTGCTGAACCTTGAGTCGCCAGAGATGAACAAGCTTGCCATAGACAGCTTTCTGTGTAAGCATCGCATGGGCTGGTCAGACCTCCACTGTTTACAGCTAAGAGGGTGTGTTTTGACATGATTGCATATCTCGTTTCAGCTGTCATGCGGTATATGGGTGACTATCCCATGTCCAAGAACCAGTCTGAAGTGGACTGCGTTTATTCAATCCTAGTGGTGAGTATAATGGTCCTTTGTTTGATATATTCATATCTTTGGTACGAGTACTAAACACATATTTTTCGTTAATTTATCGATCAATTATTAACGCGTGTTATCATTAAAAGTTAATGCAAGTGGATTACTTCTAGCAGCTTATATGAAATGAACATGTTTATCGGTAGCTGTCCATTGTGACAAATGCCAGACCTACTGGATAGAAAGAACCTAGCTATCTTCACTGGATACGGACCACCTTCCATTTGGAACATAAACGTCCTTCTGAGATCCATTAAATGTCATAAAATGAGGGCATGGCAATTTTTGTATGATGACACCATGTAGGCTTTTATCGAAGATAATGATATGTCAAGCTATGTCTCTTGTAAGTGAATATTTCATAAATTATATGTACATAACCTTACTGACTCCTCTGGCCATCATATTTTTGTTGAGATGCGTATTTATCTGACATGTCCTTATTTTTCTTTTAGTCATTCTGCTTCGAATATTTTGAATCATATTAAAGTAGAGAACGATGCGCCGCATATTAAATATTAAAGATTTCAGAAAGTCATAAATAAATATAATACTCGTTTATATCTTTATAAAAAATACAAAAAAGAACGCGTGTTCATATTTTTTGCGGAGGTTTGCACGTGTCTAACAGTTTATAATTGCTGACCAGTCCTTCTACCTGGTATGATCTTCAGCGTTAGTAACAGTCAACGCACTTGTTCTGCAGAGTTGCCATAAACACCCACCCCTCAGGGATGAAGTGTACAGCCAGATCATCAAGCAGACGACAAGCAACAAGAGCTCCAGACCGTAAGTATGCCATTCTTTAAAGATTGCCTTCAAATCTCATTCACAACTCTAATGGCGCGCATTTAAACCCTTCTTCCCCTTTTCACATTTCGGCCACCAAGCCTGGCCGATTTTTGCCACACACTTGAATAAGCGGCACCTCCTCGCTTTTCTGCTTCATGTTTTTTTTCCGTTAAGTTGCGTCGCATCCTCTGGAGTTACGAAAAGCAACAACATAGATAATGCAAAAGTTTCTAATCGTTGTGTGTATGCCATTTGTCGTTTTTTTAGAGACAGCTGCCAGCGAGGTTGGAGGCTGTTTTCCATCGTGGCGGCATACTTCGATTGCTCCGAGAACCTTAGGCCTTACCTGTTCAAATTCCTCGAGACGGCAGCGTACGACAAGCGGCGAGCCTACCACGGTGAATGCCTTCAACGATCCTTTTTTCAGAACGCCGACTTGGCTTCCGAGACTCCATTTACTAACAGACTATGTTTGTTTGTACATGTTCTTTTTGTGCCTTTCTTTCTTTAGGAACGGCGATGGTGTGCCTACAGAATTTGAGGAAAACGTTCAAGTACGGTGGTCGGAAGAATGTTCCGAGCATTGAGGAGATAGCAGCCATTTCGGTAGGTACACTTATTTTTCCTCTGTTCCTTCTCTTTTCATTGTTATTTGTCAGTTTTACTGATTTTCTATCTTGTTCCTCCTGATAAGATGATTCATATTTTCAGCTGTTAGAACTGTAATGAGTAATTTTCGGTTTTCAATTAAAAAAGGGCAAACACCGCGGCCCGCGAATACATAGGGCAAAGACCGTCGGCTGGTACTACTATACTTCGTGAAAATGTATGAAAATCGTATTGAACTTATGAATTCGATAGCTCTAAGTTATAAAACGCTTGCAGCTTGTTCCAACTGCTATAGGACTACATTCTGTCGGAATAAGGGTGTTGGACGATTCTTATAAATTATTCGTACAGTAATAAAAGCAAACAAAAAAACGTTTAATTTGTTTAGTAAGTCGTCCTGTAGATTCGCATAAAAAATGGCAATCGCATTACAAATCTGCCCTGTCTTCTGTACGTTTCTTACTTGGGTTCAGGCCGGCCGCAACTCGAAGAGGCAGATCTACCGACTTCCCGGAGGCACCGAGCGCGTCATTAACACCAAGTCGACCACCGTCGTCGAGGACATCATCGACGAGATCTGCGGCATTCTGGGAGTGCGGGGCAGCACCGAGATGGAAGAGTTCTCGCTCTACTGCATCGTCGAAGGCGGTAAGAGCTCGACAGAAAAGCGAAACTATGTAGCACGGGCCAAGCGTGAAGGCTCTGGCGAGCTGATTCACTCAGTTCCACACAGAACTTCCTTCTGACGTCACGCTAAGATTAAGGTGCTGGCCGTTTGACGGGTTGCGCAAATGCCTCGCTTTTTGGTCCGTTTCCGCGCATGTACCGTGTCCACAGCTCATACCACCAAATAACCTTCTTTCTAGTGAGTTGGCGCGGAAGGGTACCCAAGGGAAGGATCGTGACAGTGTTTGTTGTATGTTTGTTTCGTAAAAGGACGATGTATGACGTCGATCAGATGCAGAAATCTCTTCAGTTTGCAACGCCTATAATTCGAGCATAGCATCTTTCTAGTGGGGCCAATTGTTTTTAAATAATGTTTCTGTTATTGTGTGGGGCCAATGGGTCTAATTGGCTTTAATTCAGTCACAAAAATCGGCGTTGCATGCTAATCTTGTCAGTTTGCACCGCCTATGATACGGGCATAACGTCTTTGTCTAGTGTGGCCTTGTTTTTAAGTACTGCCTCTGTTCTCGTGTAGGGCAAGTGGGTCCAACTCGATTCAATCGAGTCGCAAAAATCGACGTTGCATGCTAGGAAATGCAATGAACGGCAAGCGTATACGAATATGTGGGGCTCTCGCTTTGCCAGAATATTGAAGGAAGAACTTGTTCTTCCTTCAATCTTCAGTATGACAAAAAGAAGAAAGAAAGGGGGATTTTAGGTTTCTTTTATGCCAATCCGCGCGAGGGTGGAGGCTTTTATTCTAGATTTGATTTAGAAAAGGCTTCACTTGGACGCTTTTTATGTATATATTTATATAAAATAAATGCAAGATCTAGTGAGAGTCTTTATCACGGACAAGTGTCGTAGCATTCGAAATTTACCTTTGCGATTCACTCGAAGCGGAGTAGTTTCATCTGGCCTACACCGTATGATTTTTTGACCACCAGCTGGTACGCAGTATCCCCGAGTCAGCCGTCTCCTCTTTTCACTGACAAGCTTTGTTGTGGTTGTTCCATACCGGTTCCCAGATCCCCTGACGATGCCGCTGAGCCGCGAGGAGTACATCCTGGACGTGACGACGGAGCTGATCAAGAACGGCCACGTGTTCTACCTGATCTTCTGCCGTTCCGTGTGGTTCTTCCCGCTGCGGCTGGACAACCCGCTCTACGTGGAGCTCATCTTCAACCAGGTGGCGCCGGACTACCTGGAGGGCCTGCTCCTCGTTCAGCACCAGGGCAGGCGACTGCCGGACTCCAGTCTGGTGAGCGCCCGCCGCTTGCTAACGTTTTACAGACGTTTGCAAGTACGACCTCTGGGCGACGCCGTCTTGCTGCTGGTGTGAGTACATCGTCTGATAATCAGGCATTGCTGAGGCGTACCCACGGCCTCAGCAATGCTCGACTATCCTGCGATCTACCCACACCAGCTCAGCGAAATGGCGGTGCCCAGAGGCCGTACTTGTAAACGCCTATTCACCAGCTCAACTCTCTGACGTCACGACGCTGCGGTGGCGCTGCTGTCTGTAGGGCACTGCGCATGCGCAGACGAGGACTTGTTTGTAAAGAGCGTGTAAGTGTATACTTGCACATCTCGACACTGTTAGCGCGAACACGCAATCGTCGATTCTCTGTTTTTCTTTTAGGACCAAAGGGCTCGTCGTCAAACCTGCTAATCAGACATGTAGACGTTACTGAAGTAAAGTAACTAGATACCTTTACTCGTTACTGATTAAAAAAGTTACTAAGTACGTTACTCGTTACTGCGATTCGGAAAGAACGCGCTAC
Organism: Ixodes ricinus; assembly: GCA_037355805.1. Lineage (NCBI taxonomy): Eukaryota > Metazoa > Arthropoda > Arachnida > Ixodida > Ixodidae > Ixodes > Ixodes ricinus. The sequence goes on from JAZHYW010041503.1 coordinate 85,677, forward strand.
GCCAGCTTGAAAGTAATGCGTGGTTTCCTCGTTACTCTAAATGTGTTGTTTTCATGAAGCAGTAGCCACTTCCAATATTTGTCGTCGTTAATGAGTCCTCACTTTTTAATGGGTTCCTTCGGGGATGACCTGTGACTATACTGACATACCTTGTGCACCTTTTTTATGGTCTATCTAGCGTTTGCTCGTCGTGCAAATTGCAGGCGCGAGCCGGGAGTAAGAGCTTGGTAGTGCACTTGTCTTCTAGTAGTCGTCACCCCCCCCTCCCTCTTTTCTCCCCAGAAGTAAGTAAATACTTCTCTTTCGTCACTTCATCAGAAAGTACCGAAAATACGTTACTCGTTCCTTCTCTTAGACGTAACTAGGTCGTCAGTTTGTTACCGAAAAAGAGTGACTAGGTACACAAATGAATGGCAAAGTGCTCCACAATTACGTTGCTACGTGAAACGATCTTGGCTTAGAGCTAGTAATCTCCAGGCATTTCATCTCGAGCTCTTCCTCCAGGACTCTTCACTCCTCTCTGCCCCATCGACTCCATCCATCCTCTCCACCCCATTGACCCGTCAAATTTAGCAGGGAAAATGACGTCAGATGGCTTGATGTCGCGTGACCTACACACCTTCAGTTTTCCCGCTACATTTAGCGTGGAATTCGTGGTTACACTTTTTGTGGCTTCACTTAATCTGGCAACCTAGCCTAAAAACGTTTCACGTTAATTACCCGTTACGTACAACTCTGTTACTAGCGTGGTGGGAAGTTCTCCTCTGGGACACTAACATAAGCGGTAAGCTTTAATTCCCGACGGTATCTTTTAGAAGCAACTTGCGAAAAAGTGACGATGTCGTGTTCGCGCTAACAGTGTCGCGTGGTGTACTTTCGTGAGATGGACTTGGCAAGTCTCTGCGCTTTATTGCGTGACTGACCATTGACCCCTGACTTTTCGTGCTACATTTAGCGAGAAGTTTTCTCGCTAAAAGTTGACGTCAAAGGTCAAGTCATCGTTAAAAGCGTGGCAAAGTTCAAATGAACATATTGAAATTGAACCAGTTCAATTGATGCATAGTTAAGCACCCATCGGTTCATAGTTATGCATCGATTCCAGCGCACAAATGTATGCTACGATCCACTGCCTTTATCCTGTTTAAGCGCAGGCTACGTGCCTTTTTTGGCAAAAAGTTTTATTTTTATTTATTTATACTACTGGTCCTTGTTCAGGACCATTGGTTACATTCATGAGGTTACAAAATAAGTTTATTGATGCAACTATTTTTGAATAATCTTGCATGTCTCGCGGATCATCGAAAGGCCATTCACATAAGACCAACCAAAGAGATTTCTCTCGAATGTTTAGTTTCAATTCACATAAGCTCATTTCTGGTCGAGATTTACACTTTTTTAGTTTTGAGCCGATAGATGAATCGGTTATCCTAGCCCTATAAACGAAGTGAATGATTTATGATCTGCTTGTTTGTGTCGCGTGCGCTTAAATTTCTAAATTATTAATTAAATCCTCCATAATTTGTGGAAAGGTATGCCCGCTATTTGTTACTTTAATTCTTTAATTTCACTCTTTTAAATATATGCGGGGCTATGTTCGTAACCAAGCGCTAAAGAGTCCTACGAATAACAAACATCGCTAATTCTTGTAGAATTCAGTCTGCTGTTAATTTTCGATATGCGACAGAGTGAATTAGTGAAAAGTCGTTATTTAATTGGTATGTTCACTCTCTTACCTAACGGAGAGTATAAACAATAACGAATCTATCTCCTGCGATAATGATTGGCAACTATTTCCGCCTTGTTCTAATAGTACTTTAATCTTCTTCCCAGGCGGACATTGCACGAATTGCAGCTCTCCTCCACCGTGCCGCCGACATGCAGCACGTGCCCTCCAAGTGAGTTGCTCTGCCTTTTTAGCAGTGCAGTTACTGAACGCGCTTCTCGCCAACAAAACAAACAAAAAAATTGACTCGGAAAAAAAATGTTGGTTTGGATTCACTAAGACGCTCAATCAAGTAGATGAAGATTTTTGGGGTATCCGGTGTGCAGTACTTATTTCTAATGCGATCCGGAGTCTATCGGTGTTTTTTACGCAGACGTGGCTTCAGAGAAGTAACGATGAAAATGACGCAAATGAACGAACAGTGGCAATAACACCAGCGAGCTGATATTCAGCAGTATGAATTGAAAAAAGCTTTGTGTTATAGTTTCTTAAATCTCTCCAACCGGGCATCTTCCGAAACGTTTAACGAACCAATCGATGCGATGTTTGCTATTTTATTTTTTCTAGATCGATTGATGAAAATATTTTTCGCTTACAACTTATTGCCAGCAAGCGACAGTACCAGCGTTACAGATGTCCGTATGTGAATCAATAACGTACTTGTAAGGTGAACGTGTTTGCATCGCTCAATTTCAGAGACGAAGTGAAGTATCTACTTCCCAAGCCCGTGCTGGCGAGCAAGGAGGTGAAGCCTCCCCACTGGGTCGACCTGGTCCAGCGCAACTGGCCCGACATGATGGCCCTTACAAACACCGAGGCCAAGGCGCAGTGTCTGGGTCAGTGTCTCATCATGCATTTCAGAAAATGAAAAAAAAAAAAGGAAACGAAATCAGACTTTAGGTATATTCGCGAACTGTAGCCGATGTTTCGACAAGGACATTCGCCTCTTCAGCTACTTGTCCAAGCATTGCTATCTTTAAAGTTTAAAGTAGTTCTTCTTTCGGGATTTTCCCTTTGTGATAATAAATCTTCAGTCTTTCCTGACTTATCTGACTTGTTCATAAAGTACTGTAGTTTACTAGGTATATTATATTGACAAGACACACGAGTCACTGAGACCAGAAGCACTCTGTCTCTACATGGAAAATCTAATCTCTTACCAAGTCACATGTGGATGTTGTTCTGCCGTAGAGTAAAGGAGGCTTGACTCCGCTTGGCGTCTTCACTTTATTTATTTATATATCTATTTATGTATTCATATTGTCAGTCCTTGCAGGGTGTTTCTAGGAGTGGCAACATGGTATAAAAAGGAAAATATTTATGCGCACGCAATTAACACACATACAAAAAAGATCAAATCCTAAATTCATGGCTTATTGTGAAACGCTATGCTTTTTATATTTTTCATGAAATCAGAAACACCTGCACGCAGTTCATTCCCTTCGCTGATTACCTTTAGAAATAAACTAAATTTAAAACAATAATTTTTACCGGCTGGTTCCCTAATATATACATGCTATGACGGTGTCGCGTACATTCACCAAAGCGCACATCCATGTAATTATCCTTGTCGATTTTGTACTAAACCATGAAGGATTAGGCAAGTGAAGTTTAAGCGCTCTCGCTTCGTTCCTAGTCAAAAGCAAGGAGTTCGGCAAGTCTACAAAGTTCAGGGGTGAACGAAGAGAATGGTATTTGTTAAAAATACCAAGCCGTTAGACTTTATCGAGTTTCGACGAATTTGTTACTGTATGTGGATCCCATACTATTTTGTTACAAATGCTTCGCCTGTAACACAATTTTGTTTTAGCGAAGTTTTTCTTATTTTCTTTTTACTTTTGATTTAGACATTCTCCAGAGGTGGCCCCTGTTTGGCTCCTGCTTCTTCGCTGTCAAGGTGACTTCTTTTTCTCATGTTCCTTTTTGTGTGATGTTTCTTGAAGTCAGCATGTAAACTTCGTGATACAGAAAAGGCTATTTCGTAATGCATCTGGATTGCAGACAACACATGTTTCAGCTGAGCTCAATAGGGAACTATATCGGGCGTTTCGGAAAAAACTTAGAAAAAAAACACCTAAAAATAGTGTGGTTTTGAAAAGAAGGAAACACTTTCCGGGAACAAGCTGTCCGCCATGTCAGACGCCAGTAATTGCAACAAAAAATACTAATTTGATAAATAATGAATTAAGACATTTTCATTCACATTTTTAATGCGTGAAAATAAACATATGGTTCCAATGAAAAACTTGTAAAGATTCATCGAAAACCACTCAATCAGCTCATTTTTTTTTGAAGTATATGACAGGGGCAGCCATTTACGGCGTTCCAAAAGTTTTTTTAAGTTTCGGTTCTTTATCGGGGCGCATGTTTGCGCCAGCGTCCACTGCTGGCGCAAAGATGCGCTTCGATAAAAAATCGAAACCTAGAAACGCGTCCAGGTTGAGCGTTGTTTCGGAACGATGTAAAATACTGGTCATGCCTTATATATTTCTAAAATTAGTTGATTTTGTAATTTTCTTATGATCTTAGGAAGTTTCTCATTGGAACTATACGTTTATTTTGTCGAATTAAAATGCTACTTTGTAGATTTTAGTTAATTATTTATCTAATCAGTATTCTTTGCAATCCTTTTGTCCGCCGTGGCTGGCAGGTTATTCCCGGTAAGAGTTTCTTTATTTCTTAACCACTCTTTGAAAGCTTTCACTGTAACACCTTCTATATTTATGTTTTTGTCTTGTTTTCTGCGGGATATGTTCTCTCTGCCACCACATTTATGGCGGCTTTCGAGTAAGGAAAGTGATAGTACTACTTAATTAATTAAATACTTAAATTATCTGCTCAAATACTAGACGTAGTTTTTTCATTTTTATTTTTATGCGAAAAACGTAGAAGTTTCAAAGTGCCCGAAGGTACGAAAACAGGTTAAATACCTACTAACAACACCAGCCTGGAATTTCGATGAATTTTGCTAATCCCTCATTAAGGTTTCAGATAATTTTAGCTTTTTTATCATTTGTGCGGGTTTAACTTTTTGCAAGCGTATCAGCATGACGAAATAATGAATACGATGTCCGAATGAAGACAGGTGTACAATCGCGGACAATATAAGCTGCATCTGTCCTTCATAATTTTCTGGCTTTTTTGCCGGTTTCTAAAACAAGGCTTTGGTTCAAACTGTTTGAAAGAACGCAAGCTTTGGTCACTCTTATTAAACTGCGACAGATATAGAGATAATGGAAAGTTCTGGGGAATGCAGACCAATAAAAGTCGGGATCAAATGTTGCAGCTTATTGCCTGCGAGGTACACAAATGAAGACATACAACTGTGTGTGGTGCATACCTGATTCATGTCTTAACTTTCATTACCTACATTAGTCCGTTTTACTGAGTTAAGTATTGTAGAATATTTTAATAAGGTAATAATTATGGGAGTTTTGTGTATGTTTTTTTTCACTTGCAATTTCTTTTTCGAAACATACTTGTTTTTGCAGTGGATTCGGAATGAGAGCACGACAGCGGAGCACATCCTGGCGCTGAACCGAGAAGGCATTCACTTCCTCGATGTCGTTACCCATGTAAGTCAATTCCATCCCTTTCGTTTAAATCTCTTAAACGCAAAATTTGGTTGCGACATTCTAATGTATTGAAAGGTGTGTTCTGGCTTCTGTGTTCGATAATGGCTTATGATCCTTTTTTTCCCCTACATTTTGGCTTTCTATTATTAGCCTAGTTGAGTGTGTCTTTCCACAACTCCCCACGTAGAGCGACTTTTTTAATAATTCCTCTATGAGTTCTTTTTTTAGTGAGTTGTGCCTCTCAAGCTCTGTTAAAAGTTTCTAGGCACAATGTTTTAGTGCGCGCATTTGTATTTTAAAGACCGACGACCAGTCCGCGCTTTTCACTTTTCTCCCACTTCCTCCTCTCCCCTTCTACCCTGTCCACCGTTTCCTGCTTCCTCCTCCCCTATGGTGAGGACGATCTTCTGCCTTGCAGAATCTTGAGTCTGGTGGTCGACCTTGAAGTAGGATTTTTAACGATCCAAGTGAACTTTGGTTGCGACGCAGGAGTCCATTTGGATGTACCCTTTCTCGGAAGTGATCTCGACCAGAAAAGTCCGCGCCGAAGACGGCACCCTGTTCCTCGACATGAAGTGCGGGAACCTCATGGTCCAGAAGATCACTCGCATCCAGACGGATCAGGTGACGATGCAGTCTTTGATCCTCCAAGTCACACGCCGCAGAGGTAGCGCTGCTGTCGGCGCATGCGCGGATGCGCCACTTCACGTGAACTTGTTTTATGCGCTCGCGCATTGACCCGTGTGTAAGCAGCTTCTTGGTCTGCACATTCTCTAAACAAAACGTGCGTGAACAAGTCTCTCCTCTTCTGGTGATCCATTTGTTGCCGTGACGTTAGCGGGTGATGCACAAGTCACGAGTTTTAGGATGTTCGCTGCTACAAGTGAGAAAGCACACTAAATGATACGTGCAGACGAGAAGGAACTGTCAGTTGAAAAGTCTCGCGGACAACCTGTGACCTCACAGAACAATTCTTGCGGACATCTACAAACTTCCAGCTTCAGAAGAAATATATTGCGCTCAAAATTGAGATGTCATTTTCCTTGTACGACTGTCTTGCATGTGACCTTTTTGACCTGAGTGGTCTTTGAAAGGCTTGAAGGAGCCCGTTTATGTTGTATGCGTTTTTTTCGTCTTTGTGTTCTTTCGAGTTTTTAAAATTTTTGAAAGAAAATTAACCAACTAGCTCAATCAAAAGTATTAATGGTCTTTTAAGTGTGCAGACTACAGTCAACTTATTGACTGTAAACTCATGACTTTTAAATTTACACACGCGATCGCTTCCCTACCCCGAAACCCAATATAACTTGTCGCTGTCTGGATTACGGAACATGAAATCTAACTGGAATTGTTACCGGAAACCTGAAATCCAGATTGCAGACAAGGAAATAATTTATGAAAACCTAAAATCCAGATAGAACCCAATAAGATTTCCTGTTTTATAATCCAGGTAGCGAAAATTTATATATTGAGTTTTTGGGTAGGGTTACGTTCGATGTTTTTACCTTGACTTCTAACATTTTGCCCGTTTTTTCTTGCGCAGGCGCACGAGATATCGCGCTTGGTGCGTCAGTACATCAACATCCAGCTGAGCCACCAGGGGAACCAACATGGCGATGCTCCCCAGGATGTGACGCTGTCACGTAACCTTAAATGAAGACCCGCCTCTTTTGACACACTCTTCGCGTAGAGCCAGCGTGAGACAACTGCCCTCAGAGGAAGCTACGTTCCGCTGAGCTCATCTTAGCCAACTAATCTCCACCTCTCGCTCCTCTCCCAACCCCCAATGTTTTTAAAATAGACTTGAATGTGTATATGTCAAGGAATATGTGTATATGTGCTCATGGTGGTGACCTTACGTTACGTACGCATGCGGAGAAATCAACAGACGCCATCGCTAAGTGATCTGCATGAGATCTGAATGGAATTGGTAAGAGATCTGAATTGAAGGTCGAGACCTGGTTTAGATCTGGCTTAGATCTGGTCTTGATCTGGCTTAGATCTGGCCGAGATCGGGCTTACATATGGTTGAGATCTGGCGTAGAGTTGGCCGAGGTCCCTCCTGCCTTGTATTGCGCCTGTCTAGACCTATACAGGACATGTATGAGATTTGTTTTGGACGAGATTATGACATGGTCTGTGGCAAACCTGTTGCATAACCGCGATGGCATTTAATTTTTTTTAAAGAGATTCATGCGAGATTTTTTTAATATACCTGAGAATAAACGTGTTTAACAAAACTCTTTGTTGTCATTATTGTAGCGGCTTTAGTTGTTTTTTCAGTCTCTCGTGAAGGGAAAATGTCAAGACTGGTTTTGGCTATGCCCTGATCGGAAAACACACCTTGAGAGCGCTTTCAACAATAACCTTTTGTGTAGATTTTTAGTTCAATGTCATTGACCAATTATATATGGTTCATGATGTTCAAGATTCACCATCGATATAACTTACCAATAAAGGTGATTATCAATATATTTTAACGTTTATTCGCGTGGGTTGCCCACAAGGATGAGGAACTAAAGCTCAGTTATTCAAATTTTGCAAAAATAGGTAACTGTAAAACAATTCCTGATTATGAAATATTTCTTGGAGATGCTTGATTGTTTATAGAATGGAGCTTTGACTACCATGACCGATTATCAAAAAAAGCGCTTGTGAAATTCTGACGAGAATAATAAGTGTTACTGCACATATGTTGATGCTCATGCCCGTCACATGTGACTGACCCTTGGCTTTGCGTGGTGAAAAGCTGCAAACAAAGGCATTCATTAAAAAAAAAGGTATATGTTGCATTTGAGTTTGTTTTGTGCTTTTTATTTTTACTTTTATTCGTGCAACAAGCATAGCTTGATTGTTTAGATTAGGTGCACTATTTATGCATCCCGTATAAAACCCAAAAGGGCTCCGGCATGCGCGTTCACTCTGGTTCATTTGTAGTAGTCCTCAGGGAAGGCCAGGTTGAGGCCTCGTGCCTGAGTCAGGGGGAGGAGGCGGTGCTGAAGATTTGGGCAATTCCAGAGAATATGTCGGAAGCCAACTGCGGACGCCCTGGCAGAGGAGTAGGGGCAAGCCGGGCTGGCATCATCGGAGCCCCGGCCCCATGGAGGCCAAGACTGCTGGGGTGACTGCGGAATTCTGTCCGGATCTTTATGAGGAGGACCTCCTCCCGCCGGGGCAGGCCCGCCGGGAGGGGATGTGGGCACGCGGGAATGAGTGCACACGTAGCGACCTTATGCGGGCCTTGCCCACGACGAGTGAGACCCGCGACGTCGTGGGCCTTGCCCACGACGAGTGAGGTTGAGTCTACCGAAACTAATGAAGTAAAAAAAGAACTCAAATATTTTTTGTAAACATACAGATGAGAAACATATTGACCATTGATTTGACTTTGCAGTTCCCAAATGCAAAACTGAAACCACAACTTAATCTCAAGGAGATGGGCTATTTTGAGTCTACGATTGCAGTTTTTTAAGAGAATGCATGCCACCGAAACTTGGGAACTTGAGCAAATCGTTTTCGCGGGCTCTTGTTTTTGCCTCGGGCGCCCTTCAAATGAGCGGGGTTATTAAAAAAAACGTTACTGAAAGTTTTATGAAGTAGAAAATCCGGACGGAATGACCGGGTTACTCATCTTACATAGCGCTGCCTTCTTTCTCACTTTGCTCTTGACACCACTGTCGTTTAAAGAAAAATTACTAGCTGCTATAACTCCCCAACGTCCGCGAACCAGTCTCATCAGAATTTTCAGAAATTCCTGCGTGGTTCGTGACTGTTTTCTTCTCCAAAACTTTTCTTTCGAAGCTCGCAAGCGGACGAAGCAAAAAAGAAGACCGCATACCGGGAGCAGCCCCTTAACCACCTACAAAGGGCGGATAGTTTTGCTCACTCTTTCTCAGCTTTGTTTTTCGCTGACTCGGCACTTCGCTAAACGCCAACGATAACAGGGGCGTGAGGAACGCAGCACGTGCGCCAAACACCCATAATTCTTTTCTTTATGAGTACAAGCACCTTTATGGACTACACAAGTTATGCTTACGTGGGGGTGGTAGGGGTCTGCCGCCTCAGAAGGAGCTGGGCTGTGGCTGCGAGTTCGTAGAACACCTGTAAACTGTAAGTATTCAAGTGTTTTTGCTATGTATCGTTAAATAGGGGTTGGAATTGAAAGCTCCGATTGTACTGCAGATGCATTAGTCGCCGAGAACCTAAGAATTGTGCAGGGTGTTGCTTGCTGAAGTTTGCTGAAGTAACCAATAGGAAAGGTGAATAACCATACATACATTCTTGCCCTCGCTTTTTTGGCGTATGTCGCCATTATGAAACAATCACGCAGCAAGACGCGTTATTATGATAGACCTCGTCCGGTGTTTTTTTTTTAAGCCGCCAGGAACTAGACATATACTGTAAACGACTTAATTTTCGCGGGCTCAAATTTTCGCGAATCGGGCCAAAGCAGAAAATTTGGAATTATTCGCGGGTTCTAATTTTCGCGAATCGAGTGTAGCTTCCATAGCGTTCACATATTACCAGAATTGTTCGCGGGACATATTTCTCGCGTTTGTAGGCGATTCGCGAAATTCGCGAAAATTAGGTCCTCGCGAAAATTTGTTCGTTTACAGTATACTACCTTGACGGGTTGTTTGTAGCAAAATATAAATTTGTGTTATCTTAGCGAACGCCGTTGAATGAAACCACGTTTTAGTAGCGAATAGCGGTCGCTTTCGTCGTATTGTTTATTCTAATGATCAACATGATGAAAACGGAGCAAATTGACGGGAAGGTGTCGAAGAGAACCATACAGAACAAACTGTCCTCTGTCTTTTTTCGACGTTGTCCCGTTTGTTTTTGCTGTTTTCATTATGTCGGGCAACCATCGACTAGCCGAGCAATCCACTATTTTACAATCGAATGACGCTTTAGCGAATGGCTCGATTATTGCTTGCTGCTCATATTTTCGCCGAAACCCAAACTGTCAGGAATAAAAGTCGACCGCATTTGTTGGCTCGCCGACATTTTCTTCCGCGGTTTTGACTCCTCGCAACCAACTGCATCATCTGAGTGGCATCATCGGCATGTCGGACAGTGCGGCGAATGCGTTAACAAAGTTCTGCTTTAAAAAAAAGAAAGAAAAAGAATATTACTGTCGCTATCAGAGCAGTCACTCCCGCCTGCGTCCACTCAGGGTAGATTAGGAGAGACCGCAGGCAAAAGGGCACTAAACCACTTTCTGCGATAGTCTGTAGTCATAACTCGATCTGCACTATACTTTGTCTCATCCTACGATGGACTAAAGGCCAAAGCCACGGGCAGCCAGGCCCAATCACGTTCCCCGCTATACTACGACACGCTTAGCATTGATTAGGAATGGACGAATAGTGCTCGAATCCAAAAGCGCAGCATCATTTCTATAGCTTCGACGCGGCAAAGAGCCTATATATGGTGGCTTTCTTTGCGATGTGAAATTGCTGAGTCACTCAGTGCTCTTCGATTCGAACCACTGTCCACCCGTCCCCTCATCAGTGATCCGAAACGCGGGCACAGATACGGTCATGGAAGCGAAATACCGCACAATTTCCAAGGGGCTCGTGATTGGATCTGGCGGTCCGTAGCTTTTGCCTTTAATCCATCGTAGGGTAAAACAAAGTGTAATCATCCTAAAAAAAAAACAACATTAGATATATGCGCGGTTGATTTCTTTATTAAAATCGGTTTTAAAGATCGATTACCTCAGAGCTATCGCTGACACCAGAGTGCGCCGTCGGGAGAGAAGTAAAGTCCATAGATAAGAGCTTCCTAGAAGTAGCGACATTCTTTGAAGCGCCGACTGTGTGACCGTGCAAGTTTTAGGAATCGAATGGTGGCGCACAGCGGAGGACTAAACTGAATGCCGCCATTTCGTTCAAGTGGAATTTGCTCTGTCATTTGTATTGGTTGTCATTACTTGTAAAAGAAGTGTATAGGTACAGTCGCCGCGGGAGTTCATAGCTCCACGCGAGCGAGGCGTCTTTTCCGAGGGGCGCTTGACTGGTGGCTTGCGATAGAACTAGAGATGACGTCACGGCGAGTCAATGCGGGAGTGGACGGGGAAGCCGTCTCAATTCAAGGGAACCGTTGTTATCATCTGCCGGGGCGGGGGGGGGCGGGGTTAGCGTAGTTCGAATGAAAATGGGAGATGACTCTGCGGAATCATCTGCTATTTTCATTCGAACTACGCACCCCGCAGGCGGATGATAACGTGTCCCTTGAATTCAGGCGGCTTCCCCGTCCACTCTGCGTGGACTCGCCCTGACGTCATCTCTAGTTCTATCGCAAGCCACCAGTCAAGCGCCCCTCGGAAAAAGACGCGCGCTCGCGTGGAGCTATTAACTCCCGCGGCGACTGTACTTTAAGGAGAAGCCCGTCATCTCGTCCGACGGCACCCTCTGGTGTCGGCGATAGTTTCCAGGTAATCAATCTATGATATCAATTTTATTACAAAAATTGGCCACGCATGCATGTAATGTTCGTTTTTTACGATGCTTGGAGCCTATAGATCGCAGAAAGTGGTTTAGTGCAGTTTTAATGTGTTATATTGAAGTTCTGGAAATCCCGAACAATATTCTTATCTAAACTCGAAATCATGCGATAAACCTTAAGGACAATACTATGCGGAGAGCAAGTCATCTGCTTCTGGCGCAAGGGTAGCGGTGGCGTCAGAACGACGCCAAGCTTTAATTGGCTTTGATTAGAAGGATAGTAGGTAGACCTGAATGCTGGATGCCTTGAAGTCTACCCACTATTTTTTTTAAATCAGCCAATAAGAGCTTGGCGTTCTGAAATCCTTGCAACCCCTGTGCAAAGAGCAAACGAACTTTCGCTCCGCATATACTGTTTATAAAAACGGCACTGCCACATTTCTCTAGTCCCAAAACATGTTAGGAGCTGTGGTTCACAGCCGTGGTTCGTAGACGTCACAAGAGGTGCACAGTAACAGATCCCAACTTCTCTAAACCATCAGGTATTTCCGTATATGTAACGATCGTCAGTGTTTACAGTTGTTCCAATGGTCAATGCTTTGTTTGAAGTCTGACCCAGATGCCATAGAAGACTCTGCGCCGGGACTCGATGGACGTCACCAGTGTCATCGGAGACTACGGCAGGTTCCAGAGGAACGTGTTCTTGTTCTGCGTGTTCAGGGGCTTCCCAAACGGTCTTCATCTGGTGGCGTACACCTTCTTTCTGCCCGTGGTCGAGCACTGGTGCGCCCTGCCCGATGAACTCTCCGGCAATGTGACAGTGAAACGGTGGAAGGCGATGGCGCTGCCTCGTGAGGCGGCGCCTGGGGGTGGCGCTCGTTACAGCAGCTGCTTCATGTTCCCGGTGGAACGCATTGAATCTGAGCTTGTGGCCTTTGAAAACATCACGACTGCCTGTAAAAGATGGCAGTACGGCGAGAGCTTCTACAAACATTCTCTTGTACAGGAGGTAAGTGCTGCTCTAGCTAGGTTCATACACGCTTCAGTTCGGCCTGGACTCCTGCGAGCAGGATTCTCATTTCAAAATGCTGAGGGTGTTAATCACTGCGATGCTAAATGTTACCCGAACGTCATCTTTGACTGGTTAGCGCATGCTCGAAACTAGCTTCCGTGTAACATCTGCCGATAATAAAAATACCAATGTTGTCCCTAAAATGCAGTCCGAAAATGCTTTGCGGAAGCTCACCGTCAGCACGCGCTCAGCAGCCACGTTGGGTCTTAAGGTCATTAGTGGAGACCATCTATAGACTGCTTGTACGTAGCGTATTCTACAGTGCTACATATATCATTACTATTTATTCCTTTTTTTAATGGAAAGTTGATGGTGTAAAAGTGGTAAAAGTACCATGGTGAAGCACCTTTCGATGCAGACGAGGGAGAGAGTCATTCGTCTCTCCACTTGCAAATTATAAGGTGTTTGTTTGCACTCAACCAAGTCAACGAACGAACACACATCTAGCTAGACTAGAAGTGGGTCTATGTCTAACAAGGAAGAAACACGGCCACGAAAGATAACATCGCCTTATATCGGGTCGCATCTTGCCGGGTGTTATGCCTCCGAGGCTCTAGCCAATCGTGAATCTGACTAGCAGGCCCTACTTGAATAAGGCTGGCCATACAACTTGTCTTTAGGCTTATCCCGCCACCTGAGGACCTTCCCGGGTATGCTATAAGCATTAGGAATGACTCGCCATGTTGGTCGCGCAGTGGGACCTGGTATGCGACCGAGCCTGGATGCGATCTTGGGTTCAGAGCGCCACTATGGGTGGGATGCTGCTGGGGAACCTGCTCTGCTCGGCCCTTGGAGACAGGTGAGCGGAATTCTATCTCGCGGATAAGTGTACTATATGGAAATGACACCACAAGTACTTCACGAACAAACAAAATTATGGTCTTGGAACTACTTTTTTGATTCGCGTCATCAAGACAAATTCATGAACTAAGAACACGATGGCCCGCCAACATCTCTCCTTGGCTGTCATTACGTACTCGGCAACACTGCTCGTGGTAATGGCGGTCACAGATCGTGTTCACAGAAATCTATTAACGCTTTACCTTCACCAGTTTGCCACGAAACGTCTGTGAACCAGTGCACAGCAGAATATTTGCGAAGGTTATCAAAAAGCAGTTCTTTTTTGCCGGTGGTGTCACAGTGTTGCGCTGATGGGGCTAGGTCATTAGTAGCACAGTTTAGACGCTGATTAATGTGATAAAGCGCTAGCCAATGCCTTTGCTGCACAGGTTGGGACGTCGCCCCATCGTCATCGTCTCGTTCTCGCTCAGTCTTCTCGGGGGCATCGCGGTTGCCCTGTCGCCTTCCTACCTATTCCTTCTGGTCGCCAGGTCTGTTGTGGGCCTTGGACTCCGGCCTTGGACAGGCATCTTCCTTCTGCCTACGTAAGAGCAACAGTCGCACTTGCTTTTAGAGTAGGTATTCTTAACCACGTACAAAATGCATGTATAGTTCTAAAAGAAATAGTAATATACTCTCCAATTTACAACTGCCTCTTTCGGTAATATGCTGCCACAGGAGAGCGGTCGTTTGTTTTAAAGTTCGAGCTTGCTTTACGGTTTTTTTAAACATTTATTTGGTAGCGTGTAATTAATGTATTAGGGCCTTCGAATTCAGCTTACATTAAACCAGCACTCCTTATAGGATCTATAGTTGCATCCAGCTCGTAGCATGAGTGTAGCTTCCTTGTGGAGAGTAACCAATTTAATTCAAAATGTGCAAGATACTCTTTGGTTAGTCACGCTTTAGTCATATGGGTGGTAGTGTTTTTTTAAAAGGGTATAAACAGCGCAAAATATACGGACAGGCAAGAAACGGTACAAACAGCGCGTGTTTTTACCCTTTTAAAATGCAACACCAACTAGCCCAAATCACCACTGTGGTAGTGTTTTGGCTGTAGCAACCCTTTAACTCAAGACAGCTATGGTATCTGCGCTTTGTTTTACTTTGAAGTGGTGCGCGCACCATCATAGCTCTGGTAGATGCTGCCGCGTATGTAGTAAATCCCGTCAATAGAAAAAAGAGCAAGTATTGACAGCGTTTGCTGAAGCAAATGCTCACCGTGATGCCTTTATCTCCCGCCCGTTTTAATGTGTCTTAATTCGTACTCCTTCGTAACTTTAAAAGGTAATATTTATTCAGTTTGGTTTAAAGCAACGATCTATAGATGTTTAAACAAAGTCGTGCACGTTGATGGCGTCCAGTATATAAAAATATAAATTTATATATTTATTACTTATTTATTGCAATACCTTCAAGGCCCTGCCGGGCATAACAGAGGGGGTGGGCATATAATCACGCACAAGAAAACAATACAGAAGAAAAAACCAAAAGCAATAAAGAAAAAGAAAGTCACACGAGACATTTTCAAAAAACATAATTAGGAATAGTCGTTTTAAAGAAATCAAGTGATGATATTGATGTTAAAACTAACGGTAAGTGGTTCCACTTTGTTGATATTCTGGGAATGAAGGAATCGAGATAGGCAGTGGTATGGCACTGAGGGACTCCAACTTTAAACTGATTAACGAAAAAATTGTCAAGGTGCAGGTGAGCTGGTGTATGTTAATCATGATGTTAAAATCCTGAGACTGGGAAAGAAATATGAAAGAAGTGCTGAGAAGACACAGAAAGAGGGGACAGGACAGACCAAAATATAAAGCGCAAAAAAAAAAAAACGATAGGAACAAGAGGAGAGTAAACAGGACGAGGCGCACTCGAAACTAAAGTTTATTTATGAAAAAAAACACATAATATATAGGCCGTTAAAAACGCCTATTCATCACATCACATTCGATAAGACCCCTTGATAAAATCAAACTCTTTCCCTGAGAGGGCAAGGGAAGGTTCACTGAGGCATTCGTCTCCCTTTGCCCTAATCTCAAACGCCTCGTGCACTTCTCGGCATATTTTATCTTTACATTTCGCCAGAACCTTCACATCATGCAGAACTGGTGAGCACGGGCACCGACTACAATGAACAGCTAGATTACCAGACGGGCTTGCTTTCATAGCCGCCGCATGTTCCCGTGCACGATCATTGACACATCTACCAGTCTGTCCGATGTACACGGAGCCGCAAGTCAGCGGAATTTCATACGCCACTCCGACGGCACACTCAGCATATTTGGTCCGGTGTTTTGTGCTGCAATGCTCCATATCTGGCTGGGGATTATTGATTCTGCAGCACGTTTGAGATTAGGGCAAAGGGAGACATGAATAGGCGTTTTTAATGGCCTATATATAATATGTTTACTTTCATAAATAAACTTTAGTTGCGAGTGCGCCTCGTCCTGTTTACTCTCCTCTTTGTCCTGTCGTATTTTTTTGGCGCTTTATATTCTGATCATGAACCAACTGGCCCAAATTTCCACTTTCCTACAGGACAGACGTCTCAAACTCAGCTAACAAAGTTTATTCCGTCCACAGCTTTGATAGCCACCTCCCAAGGTCACCGCCAACTCACTCAGATACGCTTCTCCCTTTCCACAAAGACCTTCTATACCCCAAGAGTTCACCATTGTACTCTGTAAGGACGTTCTGAACAAAAGACAAAAGAACAACAAATGTTCAAAATATTGATGAAACTGCTTGTGGTGGTTAAAGTCCTTCCTAATATGAGGTCCCAAAGTCTGTCACAGGAACCGCGAAGCTCCTGGATCCACCTGTTAATTCCTTCTTGGCAGGTCTTGATGATCTTTTTCTTCGTTCTCCAGGGTATACCACTCGTTGAAAGATGCTTGAATAAAACCTGGTCGATGAAGTTCTTGCGTAGAGACAACCCAAAACATGCGACGTCCGCCTCCAACTCCGCCCAACAACGACCCAACCTGTCCAGTACCAAGTAGGACGTTTGTTGTTCTTTTTGTCTTTTGTTCAGAACGTCCTTACAAGGTACAATGGTGAACTCTTGGGGCATAGAAGCTAGGTCTTTGTGGAAAGGGAGAAGCGTATAGGTGTGAGTTGGTGGTGACCTTGGGAGGTAACTATAAAAGCTGTGGACGGAATAAAATTTGTTAGCTGAGTTTGAGACATTGGTCCTGTCCCCTTTTTTATGTGTCTTCTTACACTTTTTCTTTCAAGCTTCCTTCCCAGTCTCAGAATTGTAACATCATGTTTAAACTGATGATCGACTCGTGAAGAAATGTAAGATGGGTTCAACAGTAGCATTTCTCTTAGGTTAGGATTCGAGTGATAGATTTTGTAAAAGAAGCATAGTCTAGAACATTTACGGCGCAACAAAAGAGGAGCTAAAAAATTAACGAAAACATTTCAAGATGCCTATGTCCGTCTAAAAAAAACTTAAATAAGAAATCAAAACATATCAGGTAACCATGTCAGCATTCACTTTCTACCACCTTTCCAGCGTTATCACCTGGGCGAAACATTTATTTCTGTCACCATTCCAGCGCTATCCCCTGGGTGAAAAAATGTTTTTGCCACCTTTCCAGCGCTTATTACGTGGGCGAAAACTGACAAGTATGCGCTTCGTCTGGTATTCCACCGTATAGATCCACTGCGCTTGCTAAGATCATGCTGCACAGCCAGTAGACAAAAGGTACAGCATGCCCAAGACAATTATTGAGAAAGTTTATAGACCATTACACGAAACGCCATCTCCGTGTGCTGGTCTGTGGAACGCGTTCTGACCATGTGCAGTTGATTTCTTTTGCGCAATATCATACTTCGGGCATCTGAACACAGCGGCGTAATCAACATTTTGTTTTAATGCGTTAGCATTAGTACCCACATGACAGGGAAAAGCTGACGGCGTCCGTCTGTGGACGAAACAGTGGAAAGGGAAGCGCGCCGCGTAGAGAGGCTGAGAGTAGTGAAGGACAATAGGCGAGAGGGAGGTGACGTCACGGGGCGGGAGCCAATGCGCGCGCGGATGCTTAGGCGAGTCTGAACTTTCAGGTGTGCGGAGCGCGTATGCCTTGCTTTGTGCTACAAAATGGAGTGTGACCCATAAACTAGATCTGGTCCAAGTTGGCGGCAAAAAAATAAAGGAAGATCCATTGGTGGACCCTCAGGAAATACCCTTGGGAAACGCTTTGCTACGGGGTCAGTGCTAGCGTTTCCTCCTTTGGGAAACGCTAACATTGACCCCGTAAACAAGCCAAAAAGATGCAGCAAAAAATAAAGGTGGCAAAAGAGAAAGCCAAAACAGAAAAGTGAAGGGGTCAGCGTTAGCGTTTCCCGAAAAGGGGACGTGTGTGTTTCTTAAGGGTCATGCTAACGCATTCCTTATAGGATCCACCAATGGAAATTCCTTTAATTTGGTCTGAGAAATACGCGATGCAGATATTTATACACCGCCGGATAAATCAGTGAGGTACAGTGGAATACGGGCGAAGTGGGCGAGCTCTTATTTCTCCTTCGTCATGTCGCCATGGCTGTTGCCCAGTGATGGAAGTGATCGGACCCAAGGAGAGGACGTCGGCGTCCATCACCTTCGCCCTCGGATTTGCCCTCGGGCTTGTGGCACTCCGGGACTTGCCTGGATACTACAGGACTGGAGGCATCTGCAGGCCGCCATTACCGTGCCTCTCGTCGTCCTCGCCGTGTGGGCCTGGTAAGTAGAGTCCTGCAATAAGGTGCCAATATCCAGACCTCGACTGGTGCATTTAGCGTCCTATCCTTGTCATACATCAAAAGTGGCCCCGAAGTCGCAACATATGACGCCACAGAAGCCGAATTGTTGTGCTGTCGGATGTTGCAATCCCGGCAGTTGGTGCAACGACTTCCCGACAAAAAGTACGAGCGAATGTGAGCGTCGCGGTCGCCGCGAATAAAGTCACCGGATCCTGGGAAAGTAGCCCAATATCCTTTTCTGCAAGCTAGCCATATACAAACAGATACTAACATACTGACGACCAAACCTCACAAGGTTTCGTCATCTGTTGGCTGATCGGTCTCAATTGCCATGTTATCCAAAAACAGGCGATTGGCCGATCTGTTCTAATTGCCATGGCAATCGCCATTTCGGTCCATTCAAATCCCAAAAAGCTTGAAAAGAGTCGTTCTGAACAAGTTGCACCAAACCGCCATGTAGCATCTTAGTACTGAAAGCGTTTCTTGTCAATATAAGCGCCTTTAGAGGTGTGCATGCAATCCACATACCAATCATGCTTATCTGCAAAGACCTCTTACAACGGTATTGTTGTTGTTGCGTATTTGAATAGGGAAAATACAACTTTCAATATTTGGAAGCAGCCCGAGCCTGAGGAAATACAGAAGTCGACACCAAAAAGGAGAAGCGAAGGTGAGAAAAGGACGTTCTTCTTCTCTTCTCTTGGTATCAACTTTCCTGTTTCCTCACTCTCGGGTTGCTTGAAAATGTTCAGTAAACATCAGCTCACTTGCGCCCTCGCGTTCTGTTCGTTAATTTTCAAAGCTGCCAATCATCGGCGCCGCATGCGGTGACGGTGCGAAGATGGGCGCTTGTTTCGTCGGTATGTGGTTAACAAAAGTGATTCGTCACCAGGGAATGTAGATCGGCTCACCAAGAACGGAAAGGTCAGGGAGAAACTGCTCATTCCATGAACCAAAAAGGCGACCACTCGGGGAGCTTGGCGTCACTTTCCCAGGATCCAGTGACATTAGTCACGGAGTCGCAACTCCTGGCTGCCCAAGCTTCCGTGGCCTGTCAAGCCGGAGAGCGATCTGCAGCAGAACAGGCGGTTTCCGCATCCACCACTGCCGCTGTGACAGCGCAGGGTTCGCGGCATGGGGACATCGGGACACCTCTACGGCGTCTTGAGGCGAAAATCGTGGGACCACTTTGTTAGGACGCGGTAAACACACCACTCGGAGACGCGTTCTATGCACCGTAGTCCCACAGAGACCAGAAATCGAGGACCTACTAGCAATGACGTCATCTGCAGACCTCGTCCTTTGGGG
Organism: Ixodes ricinus; assembly: GCA_037355805.1. Lineage (NCBI taxonomy): Eukaryota > Metazoa > Arthropoda > Arachnida > Ixodida > Ixodidae > Ixodes > Ixodes ricinus. The sequence continues at coordinate 105,402 of JAZHYW010041503.1, forward strand.
TATTGGTTTACAGACATTCACGGCAGGTGTTGGCTGCCAGCTTCTGCTTCCATATTTGCTGCGGTGAAGGACCGAAACTACACTTGCTCTCAAAGAGGTTGCCTTTTTGACAAACGATAAAAGCTGCGGGTTAGACGAGCAAAAGATTAAAAAACTCAATAAATTGTACGATGATAAGCGGTTGCAACGTTGCTAATCACACTCGAATCTGTGAACAATCGTACGAATCAACCAGACAACAGGGGTGATTCCGAGCCATTATTGTTGCCTTTAAGCACTCAAGATGTGAACGCTAATTTAAGCAAACTAATTTATTAACAGTATATGTACAATTGAATCTAAAGAAGGTTGCCGCGCTCAATCGTCCGTCGGCCGCGGTTTTAATCTCGTTCGATTTTTCTTTTGCTCATATATCTCTAATTGTGTACCCTCACCTTTGTTTAGGCTCTCCATCCTTCTTTTGTGCTCAAAAGGTTAATACATTATAACACCATTTGCACCCGGTCTCTGCCTCCTAAGTTCGGGAAACTTTCCTCCGCGACTTAAACTCTTCGTGCTCAGCTGAAGACTAAAAGATCGACCAAGAGAGCAAGCTCTTGTCTGATTGCACCATAACAAATTGTTTTGTCTTCGTCGACAGGTTCCTTCCGGAGTCTCCGCGCTGGTTGATTGCGATGGGCAGATTAAAGGAGGCGCGTAAGGTCATCCGTCAAGCAGGAGCTGCCAACAAGCTTGACACCAAGGACGTGGACTCTGTCGTCGAGCAGCTTTATAAAAGATCTCAGAGGTACTCGGTTCGCACGATTGTCCCAAAGAAACGTTTTGAGGCGTCGGCAGAAGCGCTTAGATGAGCAGTGGTGCAACTAAAATTTATTCCAGCGGTGTAAATGAACAAATCTGAGCACCACATGACGCTTTCGTGGCCCCCGAGTCATACGAACACCACCTAGATACAAGTCCTTTAGACTGTTTTCTCTCCACATCAACCGTCACACTTTTTGCCCAAACACTGCTGGATGTTCGCTCCGCTAATAAAATCACTTAAAGTATAAAAACAAGTGAAAAAGAGGGAGGGGTCGATCAACAGCCGGGCTGTTTTTTAACGAATCAAGAACGACACGTCATGGTGGAGAGGAAACAGACCTTGTCAGTATCCAGGTGGTGTTGGCCAAGCCTCGTCGGCCATTTGAGTAGTGGCGAAGTAAACGTCCTTACAAAATCCTGATGAAAATAATTACTACAGTGTTAGGAAACAGCAATTTAGTCACATGATATGCGACGCCACGTTGAGCCTATTTACACAAAAATATCGTAGCAGTTTTTACAAAGGATGTCTTGCAGTATGACCGTACCTGCTTCTCTTTGCCCCCGCTCCAGCAAAACGAAGAGGACGGACAAGTGAAGTGTTCTGATCTACTGAGCACCCCAAAAGTTCGACTATACAGCATCATCCTCATATACATCTCGTAAGTATAAAAGCGAAAATCGCATCTTGGCGCCCGCATTGTGTGCTCTTTCTGGTGATGTAGAAAATATCAAGCACGCGTAAATAGACTACATGTAGTTCTACGTCATGATGTCACGCGCATACTATGAGGAACTTCCTTAGCTCTAACACAAACAGTTTCCGCTTCATACTTCAAGCGCCGCATGCGGACGACTACCGTGCAACAGCAAGCGAGCGCCCCCGAAACCTTGCCCAGAGTTTCTGAAAGTACGTTGTTGCCTGTATGGAGCGACCGTCGTTTGCGTATTATGGCTAACATCTGACGTGGTATTTTCAACCATCCTTGGAATACTATTTCAGAGCTGCTTTTGGCACACACATCTGTTTTATGCGGAGAGCAAATCGTCTGCTTCTATTGCAGGGGTTGTGGTGACATCAGAAAGACACCGAGCTGTGATTGGTTCTGACTGAGGGATAATGGGTGGACCTCAAAGCAAGCTGCCTTGAGGTATACCCACTATTCTTTATTCACAGCCAATCACAGCTCGGCGTTGTGACATCACCACAACCCCTGCAAAAGAAGCAGACGAACTTGCGCTCCGCATAAGGATTATGAGCCGGAAGAACTTTCGGACTTGGGCATTTGTTCGAGACGTTGGGGTACTCACGTTTGTCTGATAGTGGAGACTTGTTTTTGGCACGAGGTGTTATCAACTTATCCTGCACTCAAGAATCCATAACATTAGAGCGATGTTGGGATAATGTCGCACGACGTCGTGTTGCCACGTGATGTCATGAGACGTAACGTCACAACGGCACGTCATGGCATCACCTTGCGTCACGGTGTCACGTCATGCGTGCACGAGGTTTACGTCACGTGACAACGTGACGTCACTCTCGAGCGAGGCTACATGTGAGCACGAACACAAAAACCCCAAAGCCGCGCTCACACGGTTAATACATCCTAGAAATACAGTCTCCAGGCAGTCTGAGGTGTGTGGTCTTCCTTTTAGGATTAAGATTTGTCATGCAGAAACTGTGTGCAGACATGTTTTGAAGCATGCATGCTTTGAACCTGGTGCATGTCCGCGAATACTTCTTTTATCAGTCATCATCATCATCATCATATGTCGCAGTCAACGTTGCTAAAACTCTCAGTTAGGAAACTCACCCTGCAAACCTGGGCCGCTGACGTCCACCGAGACCGAGCTAAATACGATAACAGCGCCACCTTTTAGCGACGAGTTGAAACATGAAAGTTGCTCTATATAGCTACTGCGAGATGGCCCCGCGAGATGGCGTCACCGGCCCTTGCCCGACTCGACGTGCAGCCGAGCAGTTCCCGGAGTGGACGCTGCGGGAGAAATGGCGGCGTTGCGATCGCCATTAGCTCGGTTCTCGAGTACAGATCGGAGCCAATTTTTAAAGCAGGCTCTATGGCAGTTTCCCAACTGAGGGGTCCTAGAAACGTTGGTCGCAGTGAACACCATGTCCTTTGTATGATGTGTGAACAGTGTGTTAGCGACTCTATTTGCTTGCCCTATAGATGTATGCACTGAAAACGGTGTCCTTATAAAAACGGTGACCATCTAGAGGTATAGGAGCCATTTAGAAAAGGGCGGCCATCTCTGTACGCAGGACGGCGTGTGGAGCCGTCTTCTATGGTCTGCAGTTTTCGGTGACATCACTGGGAGGCGACCCCTACATCAACTTCCTCCTGGCGGCCGCCGCCGAGTTTCCGGTTTGCCTGCTCTGTTACTGCACGGTGCGCTGGTGTCGCAGACGCCAGACCATGCTCGTCACCTTCGCTCTGGGTGGCGCCTGCTCCATAGCCGTCGGCCTGCTGATATTCGCCGGTAATCATGTTAAAAAACACGAGTTGTCCGATTGTCGCCTTGTTCATTGCGCGGGAGAGGGATGACGTCACAATTGGGGAACTGGTCATATCGTCACGACCTTGGCGGAGGAGAGGCGGCGGCGGCGGGGCTGACCTATACTTTGTTTCATCTTAAAGGCGGACGAGCAGCCAGAGAGGGGGAAACTGTCCCTCATGATATCAAAGCGCCCTTTCCATTTGACAAAACGGGACACCCTCATCCTTTCTGCGGAAAGTAGCTCAGAGGCCCGCTCCTGTGGGGAGAAGTGGGGAGAGGAAAAGAGAAGAGGGAAAGAAGAGGGGAAAGAAGGAAACGGGGAACGGGTTTTCTTCCCGGCAGAAGGCAATTCTGTAGGTGGGCCTTCAAGTCAGGATGCAGCCGACGCTTCGAGCTGAGGGGACTAATCACACAGCGTGAAACGCGCACCAACGTGGTGTTTATCGTTCTTCTGTACGTTTTCTATCATCGCTGAACAGATTGTGTGCTGGGAAGGCCCAGTGACTTGCGCTTTTGATACTGTTTGACTGGTTTAGCGTTGGCTGCATCTCGACGTAGAGTGAAACGAATTATTAGACCCGCTCCGCTCTTGCTCGCACTCCAGCCATCCACTTGACGTGAAGTTCGGTTGAAACGGGTTGGAACGCTGTGACGCCAGCGACCCTAACCAAGTCCATCCGCCCCCAACTTTCTTAGACATCAGCGTCTCGGAGCATGGACTTAAATTAGAATTTACACTCAACAACAAACATCGCAATGTTCCCCGGGAGTATTTTGGATGACAGTCATAATATCTCAATAGGCCGTAAGCAAACCTTTGGATGTGTATAATTTTTATTCCACTGCTCTGCATTTTTTTTCCAGTGGTTGCATATACAAAATTATCAATTTATGTATTTCTTGAAAGATCATATGCTGCCAAGGACTGTAATTACCTGAGTATCATAAAACGCAAATCAGTTAAAATTTTGACATTTCCTTATACACATTTTATTTTACCGAATGTACCAAAAAGTTGGCCATGTGAAATTATCAAAGCCTGTGAACAACGTCCACTACCTTCACGTAACGTTGTTGCGCTAAAATGGCACAAACTGATCAATTGGGCTGAACCCGAACCTAACACCAGGCGCCCTTTGGCGCATTGAATGAACACGAGGCCCAACCGAACGCTGACACGGCGCTTGTGTCCAATTTCTGTCTGTGTTAAATCTCATTGTGAGGAAATCCACATTCAAATGCACTGGCTTTCATTATTTTATAGTCGTTGACAGGTTAGGAAGACAGTAGATGCCCCCCACCTCGATAGCGAGCTTTCTGCCTTTAAAGGGACGTTACACAATATTCGCTTATATTGTTTTTCACACAGTGCACGAACTTACATGGCACTATAGTGGGCCCCAAATATACTTCACAAAATGCCACTTAAAAAAAAAAACTCTTTTGTTGCGGTGTATTTTCAAGGACAAAAGCGAGTGTTTTCTTTCATTCTCTTCTTCCCAAAACTTGATGACGTTGCTTGGGGGGGGGGGGGGGTCGCAGTATTCCGACGATGTTTGATGGCCGTGTCCAATCGCTGCAATGACGGCAATAGCCGAACCATAACAATGTCTGGAACTCAGCACGTGTCCTGTGCTTTGCCAACCACAGCGTGTGGATATGATCTACATTGGCGGCTTATAATAGGCTCCAGATCACTGGGCCGCTTGTTGGTGGTGAAAAACTTTTAACTTAACTGTGGAAGCTCGCCGTCAGCACGCGCTCAGCAACCACGCACACAGATGTGACCGCCAGTGAATACTCCCTATCTGTATACCTTCTTCGCGCGGAGCAGGTTCGAACACGGTGTGGCTGCGTCAGTGCCTGGGCATCGGCGGCAAGCTGCTCGCTTCTGCCTCGCTCTCGCTCATCTGGATGTTCGCCGCCGAGGTGTTCCCGACCGTGGTGCGCACCGTGGGCGTCAGCGCCTGCCTGATGGGCACCAGCGTGGGCTCGGCCCTGGTGCCTTTTGTCATCGAGCTGGTGAGCACCTCCGGACCACGCCGAGCGAGGTGGCGCTGCTGTCGGCGCGTGCGCACGCGCTTCACTTCGCGGCGTGAATCTATAGTCTCTGCACGTGCGCAGTGCACAGACCTGGTGTCGGCGAACGCGGGCTTGTTTGAAAACAACGGGTTGGTATATAGATGCTTGCAAGTACGGCCTCTGGGCGCCGCCATCTTGCTGCTGGGGGGTGGGGTGTATAGATCGTCGGATATATAGTCAAGCATTGCTGACGCCATAGGTGCGCCTCAACAATGCTTGGCTATCAGACGATCTATCCCACACCAGCAGCAAGATGGCGGCGCCCAGAGGCCATACTTGCAAACGTCTATACGGAAATAAAACTGAGGGAGATAAGGCAATGAGAGCGTACTGTGAAGTCAGAGCGCCGAGCTCTGATTCGGAGGACTAATGGGTAGACCCAAAAGCCTAGCTGACTTAGTCTCTACCCACGTCTCCCTCTGATCAAAGCGTCCAAGAGCGTCGTCTGTTCCTCGCGTTGCGTCTGGCGCTCGAACACTGAACGCCCGAGTTCGGCGTTCAGCAGTCTGTATATAGACAAAGGCATCTGTAGACCCCTTTCGAAATTCGCGTTCCGATGATTAGAAGCACGGAAGCACTAGATATCGGCGGAACAACTGATATCGTGGAACGTGCCAAGTCATTCCATAAAGGCCCGTTCACACTCTTGCGACCGAGTAAGACCAAGAAAGACAACACGGGTTCCCAAGCCTCTTGCGACAGGACCAGCTCCGCTGCAGCGCATCCGGTCCTAAGACGTTACAAGAAGATGAAAAACCGGTCTGGTCTCTCTTGGTCTTACTCGGTCGCAAGAGGTGAACGGGCCTTAAGCGCCAAACAGCGTCGAAAGTGCAGTGTCACTGCACTCATAGCCTTTTTTGTGGGTGTGTTTCTTCTATCCAAACGCATAAATTTTGCCGTGACGTTGCTGTTTGAGTTCACCATTGTGCAGGAATTTCACAGCTGCCAAGAGAGGGCACTATGTCGAAAGGGGTCTATAGCCTTCCCGTCTATCTGCAAATCATTCCAATCAGAGCTCGGCGCTCCTCCTCACTTTCATCGAGCCGTACTGAAAAAGCATGCGGCGCGGGCTGCGGGAGAACGGGCGCGTTCGTCGTATTCACATCCGCCACCATGCTATCCGCCGAGAATCGTAGGACTTGCAGTGTTTCCTTAGGACTTGCAGTGTTTCCTATTTGTGACGCCAGCCAACACCGCCGAAAACGCAAGGCCTGCATATTACGTCATCATTAGTGGATCCGCGACCTGCCCCAAGCGGCAATATACGCTGCATGCTCGACAAGGGTATATAAGTCTCAAAGCGGCCGATGCGCTGCTTCTTGCTTCAGGACTCGATCTTCGGCCTTCGTACCGGCCGCTGCTGCTATCTCAATGATTTCGGAGCGATAATAAGATGCTCGGGAGGAAAAGGGAAGGGCGCATGCCTTTGTCGTCCAGAGAAAATCGAGCCACCGGCCTGAAAAAGGGAACGGGCAAAAATTAGTGTCACGGTAAACGGATCAGTCCAGGATGGCGGATTGGGGAAAACAACTGGCGAAATCCGTCTCTTCGATACACGTTTTTCTGATGAGACCGGATCATTTTTCTCAGCGGAACTACACGAACGAAGCGGTGCCCTTGTCGATCTTGGGGGACTCTTCCTGCTGTCCGCCGTCCTGGTCCTTCTCCTGCCCGAGACGTTTCGGGTCGCCCTGCCCGACACTATCCGGGAGACCGTGGAGCTTACTCGGTCCAGGTGAGGACATAAGGTAGGCGATGACGATGCAAAATAAATCACCATCTACAACATCGACGGTAAAGCCGCGGCTGCGCCGCTGATGCATCAGCCAAAAGACGGCCATGCAGACACTGTCTGAGGCATGTTTCTTCCTTGTCTGATTGGATCCTGCCACATTGGTCATACAAAACTCCCAAGCAGCACAGATTTGGCCAATCATTGACCAGTTGGCTGGCAATGGTCCTTTGGCCAGTGGCCAGACAGTGGCCAGCCATTGGCCAATGACTGGCCTTTCTCTGGTCATTGGCCAATGGCCACTGGCCGTCAGCCATCGGCCGAGCATCGGCCACTGAATGGCCAGTCTTTGGCCACATGCCGAAAGACCATCGCCAGTCACTGGCCATTGCTAGGCCTAAATCTGTGCTGCTTGGGAGCTGTCTCCAGCCATGTTCGGAGCATAAATGAAGCAAACATTCTTCGGAGAAATGCTTGAGGCGTGCCCGCAGATAATTATGTCATCATGTCTGAAGCGAACACTGACTTTTGTACGATGTATGAGAAACGTGACTGCGGCCCAATACATCGTACAAAAGACAGTCTGCAAACAGATTCGAACGCGAGTCACCGCCAGATCCGTGCTTATAGAATGCCGCATGGCAGTGAGTTCAAGGAGGGAAAAATTCGGCAGAGATACTTAAGACTGCTTACGGGTAGGAATGCGAAAGCATTCCTACACGCAGCGCATTTCTACAAGCAGCGCGCGACGTCCTCCTTTTTCCCACGGCGCTCCGGCGGTGACATCACGCTTCCCGCACTGCGCAGGCGCGGCGCCCCCGCCGGCTTCACGGCTTCCGTGACGATGGCATCTGCGTTGCTGTGCTTTTCTTTGTGTTTTATTTCTGAGGCGCGTCCGCTTTGACCTTGAGCGCCCCCTCCGCCTTCCGTGACGAAGCATATCTGCGTTGCTGTGCTTTTTTTGTGTTTTATTTCTGAGGCGCGTGCTTAATGGCGTATTGGTGCGGCCATCTTTCGGGTACAACTCCGCCGCTTTTTCGCGTAATGGGACAAGTAAGGCTTTCGCCTTAAAACTTGGCTCGCGGGCATTCGAACCACGGGTATTGCGGTGATTCGTGTTTGCAGACTGTCTTTTGCATGATGTGTATAGCAGTGTGACCTCGGCTTAATACATCATACAAGAGACAGTTTGTAGACAATGTCTGGAGCGTGGTTCTTTATGAATAATGGTCCTGTTAGAGTGCTCCTGCAAAAACTGCCTTTACACGTGTTCGAAGCATGCATACAGGGTGAGGCGGTAAAGACCAGCACTATTGCCACGCCTTGCAAAAGTCCTCATTCTGATCGTACATACACCAAGCTGAGCATACGGACGTCGTTTCGCAAGAAGTTTTATGTCTAGCTTTAGAGCCCAAAGGCTCCTATGCACAGTTACGTTAGAGAGCGTTTGAGTGCGTTTGACTACGCTGCGGCTGCGAGAAACCAGGACATCCCTGCTTCTTATGTCGCGTGTCAAACTATTCCCTGAATTGGATTCCACGGTTCTTACGAAGCACAGATGTGTGCCTGTGACTCGCTTTTCGTTTCTCGACGTAACGCAGACAACCGGACTCGAACGCTCTCGAACGCAAAATATGGGTAGGGGCCTAAACTCCGAGGTGGTGAAATATTAAAAATAGTTTTAAAAAAAATCAGCAGAACCCATCCTTTGGGAATGATTATCTACGTTAATGCAAATAGCATCAAACGGTGCGGAGTTATGCGCGTTCGTCAGGTGGCCGGCACACTCTAGATACGCCAGCCCACTCTTGAGGCGATTCTAAATTTGTTGACACTTTCACAGCCCTGCGCACGATCTCCGCAGCCCAGCACGTGCGTTTGTGTCACTTAGGAAGGCGAGAAAAGCACGCGCCATACGCACAAACACTCAAAATGGTACCGACCAGACTTTCTGGCGTCTCAGCTAGTCTCAACCAACGGTACTCTAAACGGTTGTTTATATCTTTACCATAGGACGCGCTTTACAGCGCTGTCACAGCTATCGGTGCGCGCGCGTTCCATGCACGAGGGCTCATTCCGCTCTCGTGAGGTTGAGCACGGCCGCTACATCACCCTCTCCCGAGCGCGGGAGAGGGTGAGCTAGCGGCGTGCTCAGCCTCACGAGAGCGGAATGAGCCCCCGTGCATGGAACGCGCGCGCACCGGTAGCTGTGACAGCGCTGTAAAGCGCGTCCTATGGTAAAGATATAAACAACCGTTTAGAGTGCGTTGAATGACTGCCTTCATAGCTCTGTGGTTAGCGCGTCTGCCTGCTGATCAAAGGGTCAACGGTTCGAGTCCCAGCCGGCGCCGGTCTTTTTTATTTATTTATCGACCCGCGGCGTAAGAGGTTAGATAACCAGATAGATAGATACATAGATAGATGAAAAGTGCGTGAAGTATCCAAAGAATGCTATTCGCATTAAAACTTTCAGCCTTTCCACTCTGGTGAAGAAGGAAGACGAGCGAAGCTGTACTATAGTGGGAATGAAGTAATGGCTGGCCGCACGTCGGCAAGCCAGAGTGGAAAAGCTCGAAAGGTTACCGCCATCTATGACCGACGGCGGCAACCAGACAACAGGCTGTCCAGAGTTCTGTGTCATCAGGTCATTTGAGGACGGACACGATCCCGGGAAAATAGCCGTTAACAGCTACGCTGTAAAAAGTTGCCGTGCATTTTTTTATTCCTTACTGGGTGTTCGCTGCCTGCACACTGGTTTGCGAGCTTGCAAGCACCCGGTGCTTATCGTTCATATATTTTGTTAAATATATTACCTATCGCGATTATCCTGCTTGTCGCCGGCTATGGCGTTCTTAGAGGTTTTGCCTTCAGCAAGCCGCCCGGGGGGCTCGCTCGTGAACCGGTGAGCAGACGACGAACAGGCTGGTATATAGGACATAAGAAATGCACGGCCGCCGTTTCTGCTTATTTTTATTATTTCACTCCCTCAGAGTTGAACTCTGAAAAAATTAGACATAAAACTCCTTGCGAAACTACATTCGCCTACCCAGTTTCAGGTGCGCGCGTTTCAAATCGAAAGGTTACAAGGCGTGCCAAATGTGCTGGTCCACATGGCCTCGCCTTGTATGTATACGAAGCAAACGAGCTTCGCAGGCGTGTCCCACAGATAATTTTGTCATCATGTGTGCAGCCATAGCCTCCTATATACTGACAAAGCCTGGCAGATCGCCACGAGAAGCGCCCGCCGAAATGGAAAAGGTGGAGCGGCAGACAACGGGTGGGAGGAGAGCCACGTGACTGGTACCCCGCTGCGGCGAGACGCCGAAACACACTTCTCCCGAGCGAACCAGTGTGTTTCGGGTCCTCGCCGCTGCAAAAGCTGTGCGCTGACGTCCAGGTTTTCCGACAAATGGCGCTTTGTTGCTCTGTGCTACCAGATCCTCGCGCTTCAAATTTGCGACCGGCCACTCACTTTATGGTTCCGTCGTCGAGCTGCCTAGCTTTGTGAGTATAGAGGAGGCTATGCTGCAGCAAACACCATGTCTTTTGTATGATGTATGAGGAGTGTGAATGTGGCTTTAAAGATTAAGGAGTTCAGAACGCATGCTCCTCTTTCTATCGCATATCATCCGGGTAACGTATGTCGAATCACTGGCCAGTGAACCGCGTGCTTGGCGTCTGTTATCCTTCAGAAAAGAGCTCCTGCGCTTGCTTGGAACACGTTTTACTCCCCTCGTGGACTAAGATGGCAGCCAGCAGCACGCAATTACCGGAACGATTCCTTCCATCGCGTATGTCCGGTTAAAAATATGCAGTCACTTGGCTGTAGGCGTATCGGTGGCGTGCGGTATTTATCGGAAGAGAGCAATTGCGTATGCCCGGAACACATCCTACAGCCCTGACAGCTCGCGGAATTATCACATTGCATGGTCTGACTCTATACTCTTTCCATTGACACTGATTCTCATGCTTCTCGTAAAAATATCTTGAAATATGTTCCATTTTGTTGAGATAACAAATAAGAATGTATCCCCTGCCACATCATGTCTAAGCACATATAGATCAAATATTTTTTTTGTTTTTGTCACAGACCCAACGATATTCACCATAGGCCCTGAAGTTTCATCTGACATCTACACCGTGTGCAGGTTGGTTCCGGTGTCTGGCGATGCCCGTTGGATTGAGGACACTGCGACGACGAACCCGATATCACAAATGAATTAATGAGTTGGATGCCCTTTTTGCCTACGCAACAAACGTAGCGTTTTGTTACATCAAAATAAAATGAAAACAAAAGCACACTATAGTTTCATTAAAACTTTGGTTTGGGCTAGTTGGTCCATGGTAGGTATAAAGTTTAAAAGCGAAACAGACAGGGGCAATAGGAAATAACACAAACGACAGGGACAGCGCCCGTCCTTGTCGTTTGTGTTATTTCCTATTGTCCCTGTTTGTTTTCGCTTTTAAACCTTACACCTACACACTATAGCGGTTTGGAGTTTCGGTGGATGTCACTTATAGTGAGGTGTTATTTTAAACATTGCGGCAGGTTCTGCACTGCATTTGAACGGCTGCCGCAAGGCGAAAGCGTCCATGCAAACACAAGTTTAAAAAAGTTTTTTCGCGGTTAAAACTTTATTTTTTGTTTTACCATAGGTAAGAGTGCAGTCAAAGCTCGAAAAGGCCGAAGGATGGGGACATCTACTTAAATCACACGGCCACGCTGCGTTCACTGCGTTTGATTGGTTTTGCCTATAATCGCGGACGCACAAGGTGACGAATGCCGTGACGTATCACTTTTGGGGCTCTTTGATTGGCCCCAGCAACTTGTAGCGTCGACCGCGCTCTGACTTAAAGGGTAACTCCGGACGGAAGCGAAACAAAAATAAATGACTTGTATCACTTTAGTGGCACGAAATATGATAACAGCCGAGATATAACGTCAAAGTGAAGCTGCGTGCTCTACTAAAACCGATTTCAAGAATGCAACCAGCTGCTCTTTAGCGAGCGGAGAGCGGGTTAGTTTTTAGTCAAGCAACACTGGCGCAGCACTCTTGTGTCGTCACGTCGCGGCCGTACGGCTGATGACCAGTGTTGCTTTTCATCTAGCACAGGGGTCTCCAAACCCCGGCCCGCGGGCCAGATCCGGCCCGCGGAGGCCTTCTGACCGGCCCGCGGCTGGCCATGGTGCTTATAATGTGGTCCGGCCCGCGGCCCGCTACCAGCAGGCCCGCTGCTACCAGCGCGGGCAGAAGCGCGCGTAAATACGCGACGGCGCCACGAGCACCGAACATACAGGAAAGAAGAGAACACCGCATCGTATTTCTCGCCCGACGCCGAAGCGGAAAAGGCATTTTCTATGAGCGGTTCACCCGGAAGCTGACAGGGCGGTGGAACCGGCCTGTTCGCCGGACCAACCAACCGCATGTCTCTTATCGCGAGATCTCGCTCTCCACGCGTGAATACTGAATATGCCGAGAGGGTGTGATCACGTGGTAAAAGACCGGGAGTTGACTGGTCCAGCGGGCATGCAGCTTTCAGTGCACTGCCAGCTTAGGGGTGGACGGAGTATAGAAGAATCTCGAACGCGGCTTCAGTGGCGCAAGCGGTGCGTGGAAGGGGGGGGGGGGCATTGTTTTTGCTTTCCTCTGCTCCGGCTGAAAGCAACTGTACAAGCGAACAGATGAACATGCCCGCGCCGACAGCTCCTTTCTTCGCTTCTTCTCCTTCTTCCCTTCTTCTCTTTTTGTTCGCGTGCTAATAAGTCACTACCTCATATGAGCGTACTTTATGCCGTCCGTGTGAAGACACACTCCCAGATATGAACTTTGGGCATCGCGAATATTCCAGAGTTCCCGTGCACTTTGATTTATTCCTGGTGAGTTTTCTGGGTCACACTTATCGTATGTCACAATTACCTATATGCTGAATTTCGAAATAAAGTATATGTATTAATCCACCTTCGATTACTTCTCGTTTTTACTCTAACTTCAGCTCCTCTATTTAAATGCTCATCTGGGCTTATTAATATAGTTTTTACTGATTTATAATATTTATTTGTCTTCCGGCCCTCCAGACTGCGACAGGTCCGCAATCCGGCCCCTTGGCCAAAAAGTTTGGAGACCCCTGATCTAGCAGATAGTTACAACATCGCGATTCCTAACATGGTACGAGGTTAGTCGTTTGAAGACTCAGCAGTGACTTTATCTTTATATAGAATTTGAATCAACACTGAACCAAGAAAGAGAAACGCGAATTTGTTCTTACGTAACTTTTTTCTGCAAGAAGCTTACTCTCTGATTCCTTAAATACTGCATGGTACGATAAGATCAGGGTTCCTTGTCGAGAACTATTTTTGGTTTTTACCGAGAATTGTTGCTTTGGTATTTGTGTACTATGTCTTCAAATCAGTGTGGAGCCATAAGGAATGATGATATATCTTATACCCCATCACACGGTCAACATGAGTATCAGCGAATCAGTCCGTGCTCTTGGGTCGCGAGCACACGCCACGTGCGGAAGATCGTTGATTGATTGGCCGCAGAGAATAAAGGTCCCTTAGCTAAAGGTCACCTTTACGGTCGTGTGAATAGGGTATTACCTTCACTGCCGCCGCCGTTAGTATCTTGTATCACGACGCATGTCATGCGTGAAATGGGCAGACGTTTAATTTATCACTGGATTTATTTCACAGTCATCTGATCAGATAAACTCTGAAAGCTTTCTCAGACATTCTCGTCTTTCACGGCTGCAGGGCCTTCAGCTGAGGGAGGCATCAGTAGTTGCTTGACGGCGATAGGTAGCACTTCAGTGTTGTTCTCGAATCCCAGCTCTGGTGGAAAGCTCGTTTTAAACCTTCTGTAAAAATACCTTGGTATAAGTTACGTTCTTGATACTTATTTTAGATACCGATGTGATGTAAATTCACACATATTTCTAAGCTTTAGCTGTGTTACTCAACTCAGAATATCAAGCCCCTTTTTGTTTTGTGTGCCAACTACGAATACATGCATGATGTCCCTTTAAAAAGCAAATACCACCTTTGCTACTGAAGGTCGCTGGCTTTAGAACTATAGTCCGCTGCAGGTTAAGAGTGCAGGACCAGCTCCACCCGCAAAGACACTCCACTCTTTCCACTTTATAAGAGCGAATGCTGGAGAGGAAGCGAGGGGAGGATCTCGTCCTGCACTCTCAACCGGCAACATACCATAGATGTCTTTGCTGTGGTACTGTAACCGCCCCAAGCCGCCATTTTGCCAATAACCATGTGACTTCAACACATGGCGCTGCCGTTTCCGATTCAGAACTCACTGTGACTTGTTCTTGCAATCCAGGACTGACAAGAGCGAAGGATTGGTAACAGTAAATCGTGAATGACACGATGAAGTTAAAAAAGGAGCTCACCAGAAGTCATTAAGTTGTAGCCTACGTTTTTCATGTCAACTTAGGTTGTTCAGCCCTTCGAAGCAACTCAGTTTCTTATCAAAACGCCGGTTGGCACTGTGAGACCCTCGGGAGCTTCACGTTTTAATGCTTTAGCATTAGAATGCTCGTTTTGATGGAAAACCGGCGGTGTCGTTCGTTTGTCAGGGCCGGGAAGAAGGGGAGAAGGAGGGGGAGAGGGTGAGGCTTGCGACGCTCCCATTGGTCCGAAGCGCTGACGCCAGCACTCGTCAACCTCTTCCTCTCTCCCCGTCACTGACAAACTGACAGACACCGCCGGGTTTTCGTCAAAACGTGCCCTTTCGTTCTTGTCAAGCCACGCGCACAGCTGGTGCGGAGCAAGAGAGGAGGCAGGCACAGTGCTTGCGCCGTGACGCGGTGGAATGCGGGTGTGACGTCCCCGTAGAAGGGGGAAAGCCACAGTGTGCTGCGTCTCAGCACCTCCGAGAGGATTCGTCGTCGAGGAGAGACAGCACCCAGCGGTCTCGATAGCACATCAATTTATACACAGATATAGAAACAGTCCCCTGGTGACGCCAGGTGGAACACGCGGACACCCGCAAATATGAATGTGACGCAACAAGCACCAAAAACATGGACACACGGACACCCGTAAAAATAAATGAGAAGCTAAACTAAGTCCGACGCGCGGTCAGGGAGCCAAAACTAAACAGTAATCTTCCTGTTTCGCGGTCAGTTCAATACATATCGTTGAAAAGTTCCGAAAGGCTGTAGAGCTGTAGAGTCGACGAACTCACGGACTCTTGCTGCCGACTGTTTTCGCCGAGGCTTGCGCTGTCCGCTGTCCGCCGTTGGACCCGGCTGCCTCTCTTTGTCCTCTCGTCTCCTGTCGCCGCACCTCGACCGGCCCGTCGCCGTCCCCGTCTCCTCCCACCACGTCTTCCTTCTTTTCCCACGCGGCCGCTCCCCACGTCTCCTCTCCAGCGACTGGCCTTCCCCCCACCCCCGAACGTCCTTTTTGCTCGGCGCTTCCAAGGCCGCCCGGTTCTCTTCTTTCGCCGGCTCATGGCCAGCCACGGCACTCGCGTCACGCACATTCACACACACGCACTGTCTCTCCATCAGGGGTGAAGCACATGACGAGGTCCACAGGGTCGTCACACTCGCCCATACAAGAAAAGGATTTTTGCACAAAAGTAAAAAATCACGCGCAAGACTATGCTCGGCATTTGTACACACATTTGACAATGTACACACAGTCATCATAAAATCACACGCAAAAACAGAGAACTCAGGGAACAACAGTGCGCATAGCACTGACAACACAAGCCACTAGACGGGTCCTATGACCCCGCCGATCCGAGGCTGTATCGAGGGATAGGGCCTCGACTCCGTAACGGATAGTCGTGACTCATCGGCAGAGTTCCGTCGCGAGGAATCGCGGCGGCGCGTTCTAGTTCTTCCATCAGGCCTAACCTAATGAACTCGTTCGTCTTATCAAGACCTAATGGCAGATCATTCTCACCTGCTCGGTGTTCTTTGACCACGCCCCGAGGAGACTGTTTGGATAGCACCGAACTCGAATCCTCGATCTCCCCCTCATTTGCCCTTGTCGGGACCTCCGCCGCCCCCGCCCCCTGATCGTCAGCCGCCCCCGCGCTGTACCGCCGAAGACGATTCGCATGGACCACCTTCTGCTCTCCCGTTCGCGCGTTCCTGATTCGGAAAGTCACCATCGACAGGCGCTCCACCACCCGAAACGGTCCACGCCACTTGGCCTGCAGCTTTCTGGCAAGTCCAGCTGCCCCCGCCGGGTCGCTGACACAAACCACGTCTCCCACAGAGAATCTTGGAACGTCGGCATCTCTGTCGAACATGCGCTTTCGAGCATCGGCAGAGGTGGCCAACGACTGACGCGCCAAGTCATGGGCGCTGGACAGCCGCTGGAGTAGCTCCTCTTTGTAATTCTCGAGGGTACCGTAATTACCCGTGGGGGGCGGTAGAGTGCCGAAGGCATCTCGGGGTGTCGGCCATACATGAGAAAAAAGGGGCTGTGCTTCGTGCTCTCGTGAGCGGCGGAGTTGTACGCAAATGAAACAAAAGGCACCCAGACGTCCCAGTCCCGCTGGTCTCGTGCCACGTAGTGCCCTAGCATGCCGGACACGGTTTGGTTCAGGCGTTCAACCGCCCCATTGCACTGTGGATGGTACGGCGTGGTCAGCATTCTCTGAACACCCAACAGCCTACACACCTCGTTCAGCAGTCTGGAGGTGAAATTTGTACCGCGGTCGGTCAAAAGCTGCTGCGGCGCACCATGGCGAAGAACCACATGCTCCACAAATAGACGCGCCACCGTCTCTGCGCGTTGATTAGGCATGGGTACCACCTCCGCGTACCTTGTGAGGTGATCCACAAAGACCAGCAGGTAGCGGTTTCCCTGGGTAGACACCGTTAGTGGCCCCATGATGTCCATCGAGGCCCTCTGGAACGGCTTCGACACTTCCTCAAATATTTGAAGGGGTGCTGGTCTTCGCCCCTTGGGGGTCTTTCGCAGTGCGCAGGAGTGGCATCGCTCACAATACTCTTGTACGTCGTCCTTCATTCGAACCCAGTAGAAGTCCCTTTCGTCCATTTCAATCTGCCAAAAGCCAGATGCCATGTCTACCACCGTGAAGAATTTGGCCGTGCCCAACTGGGAAATCGTCTCCTGAATGTTGGGGAGAGGATACGGGTCGATTCGCGTGACCTTGTTGAGCTCCCGATAGTCAACGACGAACCTGAACGAGCCGTCAGGTTTCTGAACGAGAAGAGCCGGAGAACCCCATGGGGACGTGGAATGTTCAATTATGCCCTTCTCCAGCAACTCCTCGACTTGCTGCTGCATCTCATCTCTTTTTGAGAAAGGGATTCGGTACGCCCGCCTGTAGACGGGCGCGACATCGGACGTGGTGATTCTGTGCCTGATCGTGCTGCACTGACCGAGGTCCAGTCTTGTTAGAGCAAATGCAGCTCGATACTTCCAGAGAAGTTGAGTGATGCGTTCCTTCTCCTCGTAGCCAACGTGCGAGACGTCAAACATACCCAGGAAGTCACACTCCGAAACGTCACCTACCGCGTCGCAACTCAGTATACTCTCTTCAAGCTGTGGGTCGCACTCTACGTCAACAAAGACAGCGACACGCTTGTTCTTGGGCAAGCGCATCTCTGTCAGCGTGAGGTTAGCTATCCTGACCGGCACCTGTCCTCGTTCATTGATGCGGACCAGCGCGTCAACACCCAGAAGCCCATGCGGCTCCATCTCCGCCATCTCTACCACGCCCACACAACTACTGTGTGCATTGCCCCGAAGCTTGCCGGCAATAATAACCTCTGTCCTTGGCGGTATGACGCACTCCGATACCAACATGATAGGTGTTTCAGCGGAACGAACAGACCGAACGGGCTGCTGCTGTGACCAGTTCAAAATGGGGACCTCTTCACCGTTGAGCGCAGCCACCCCTTTCGTTGTTAGTAGATCTAAGCCGTGGGCTCGCACAACGTCCTGTCCAAGGATGCCGGCCACGGGGATCATCGCATTGTCGGTGCAGATGAAATAAGGATGAGAGAACGACGTGTTCCCGATCTCAACTGGTATGACATAGCAGCCACTGGTCTGCAACTCTTCCCCTGTTATGCCCGCCAACCGTGTGCGCATGGCTCCGAAATGCTCCTCAAACTTGCAAGCACCTTGATTCAACTCTCTGAAAACAGACTCCTTCAAAAGGCTGACTTTTGATCCCGTATCAACTAAAAACCGCAGCTCCCTTCCCCCAACTTTTACCGCGATGACCGGACTGCTCTCACCGCAGAATCTAATGGCCACGGTGCTTCGCTCTCCCCTCCGTCGACATCGCTCGGGAGGGGACCAGCTAGTTTCCCTGCGCGAGGGGACCTTCAGGGTCAGTGCTTCCCCGCCGTCCTTGACCGGCGGGCAGAGAGCTCGGCCTGTTTTGGCTGGGCCCTGCTGCCCTCTCCTGCTCCATCTTAGCTCTGCACTCTCTCACTCGGTGACCGACCATGTTGCAATACCAACAACGCATGGGGAGGCGGGCCGACGGGTTTCGGGAAGCACCACTGCGGGAAGGACCCTGCTCGATTGTTGCTCGCTGTAGAGCCATACTTTCAGCGAACAGCTTTTCTAGCCTGTCGAGACGTTCGGCCAGAGCGTCGGTCTCGCTCTTCTCCTCGCGCGAACCCACTGCACGCACTGCGGGACTGGACGTAACCAGCCTCTCATTACGTTCCTCTCTGGCGGCGGCCTCTATGGCCTCCTCGAAGCTGGCGGGGTCCTTCGAAAGAACGCAGCGTCTGACTGGATCGTGCAGTCCCTTGACGTATAAGGAGAGGAGCTGCCGTTCCAGCACAGTCTCTGCAGCGACACGAAGCTGAGCGGCGTTGGCCCCCCAAACTCTGGAACCGTCTTGGCACCCAGCGCTTGCAAACGACTCGCAAATCCCCGCACATCCTCGCCCGCGTCTTGCCTGGCGTTCAAGAACTTTTCAAGCTTCAAGCTCTCCGGCTCATCATCGAATCTTTTGAGCATTAGCTCTCTGAACTTCTGGGACGTTTTCACAGTTCTCATCTGCTCGTCATGCCAAGCGAAGGTATATGCTTTCCCGACCATTTTGCATTTAGCCATGCCTATCTGCTGCTCTTCACTCCAGCCTCCCATTTGCGCCACCTGACCAAGAACCTGGAGAAAATCTATGACACTTGGGCCGCTACCGTCCCCCGAGAACGACGGCACCATGGAGCCTAACGCGAGCACTCCCGCGCCCACTGAATTAGCCATGATCTGAGCCACCGTATTGATGGCCGCCGTGCTAGCCTCGCCGGTTGCCATGGGCACTGTCTCAATCGCGGGGGTTAGTCTCCCGCGAAAGCCTCAACGAAAAATCCCACCGCTGCCACCAATTGTGACGTCCCCGTAGAAGGGGGAAAGCCACAGTGTGCTGCGTCTCAGCACCTCCGAGAGGATTCGTCGTCGAGGAGAGACAGCACCCAGCGGTCTCGATAGCACATCAATTTATACACAGATATAGAAACAGTCCCCTGGTGACGCCAGGTGGAACACGCGGACACCCGCAAATATGAATGTGACGCAACAAGCACCAAAAACATGGACACACGGACACCCGTAAAAATAAATGAGAAGCTAAACTAAGTCCGACGCGCGGTCAGGGAGCCAAAACTAAACAGTAATCTTCCTGTTTCGCGGTCAGTTCAATACATATCGTTGAAAAGTTCCGAAAGGCTGTAGAGCTGTAGAGTCGACGAACTCACGGACTCTTGCTGCCGACTGTTTTCGCCGAGGCTTGCGCTGTCCGCTGTCCGCCGTTGGACCCGGCTGCCTCTCTTTGTCCTCTCGTCTCCTGTCGCCGCACCTCGACCGGCCCGTCGCCGTCCCCGTCTCCTCCCACCACGTCTTCCTTCTTTTCCCACGCGGCCGCTCCCCACGTCTCCTCTCCAGCGACTGGCCTTCCCCCACCCCCGAACGTCCTTTTTGCTCGGCGCTTCCAAGGCCGCCCGGTTCTCTTCTTTCGCCGGCTCATGGCCAGCCACGGCACTCGCGTCACGCACATTCACACACACGCACTGTCTCTCCATCAGGGGTGAAGCACATGACGAGGTCCACAGGGTCGTCACACGGGCGTGCTCAGTGGCCGCTCTGCCGTCGCCGGTTGTTCTTCGCTCTGGGTTTCCATAGTAGCGGTGCGTGGGCTGTGATGTTAAAACGATGGACGATGTGTTGTTAAAACGATTTCTCCACGAGTGATATGGATGCAGTTCCTTCCACGAGCGGTATGGATGTGGTTCATTCCAGGAGTTATATGGATGACCGTATCCAAGAACGTCGACGTACTCTGACAGGCAGAGTGCAGAAACAGGTGGAAACAATTACAGAAAGATTCATTGGTGGATTCTTGGGGAATCCGTTAGCATGAACTGGGAAACGCCACACACGTCCCCCTTTGGGAAACGCTAACATTGACCCCGCAAAAAGGCCAAAAAGAGGCAGGAAGAAATAGGGGAATTAAAGAGAAAGCCAGAAGAGAAAGCCAAAAGAGAAAGTGAAAGGGTCAACGTTAAGGCCCCTACGCACATTTGCGTTCGAACGAGGTGCGTTCCGCAGCGGCCAGCGGACGCGTTGCGCTGCGAAGAGCGCTTGCGCCAGGTTGAAGACGCGCAGTTGCGTTGACATGCAGTCAACCGCTGTCAGGAGCCAATAAGAACGGAGTATGGTCCCTAGCGGCTCACCAATAGTGAGCGAAATTCAAGGCAACATGGGGTCAGCGTTAGCGTTTCCCAAAGAGGGACTGTGTGGCGTTTTCCAAGGGTCATGCTAATGCATTCCCTAAGAATCTACCAATGAATATTCGCAGCAAAGCTGTCTACATGGCTAGGTTCTGGCGGATCGTCTCCGGCTTCAGATCGAGCATAGACCAACAATTTTCAAACGCAACGATGTATGCCCTATTTTATACTCCTCTCCACCACCGCCGCCACCTCTTTCCCGAGTTGTATATACTCCTCGCCACACGCGGCGTCTCTCTCCCCCTGACATTGCGCAATGCCGCGCGCTCTTCGGCGGCCACCTTTGCGGCGCTATAGAGCCTGCACCGTGATTGGCGTAGCCTCGCTATAATAAAACGTCTCTCTCCCCCATGACATTGCGCAATGGCGCGCGCTCTTCGGAGGCCACCTTTGCAAGGCGCACTAGAGCCCGCACCGTGATTGGCGTGGCCACGCTATAGTAAAACGTCATTGTCTCTACCAGAGCGCCAGCTTCGCTGGACTTCCCTCTTCACGGGGTGGAAAGGCTATCAATTTTTTCTACCAGATTAATCTACGGCCACTGACAACACAGGACATGGCTTAATATTATAATTTTGACTCTCTCTTCCTGGTTGGTTATTCGGCGTTACTCATCGGCTAATGCAACAATCTCATTGGTTGCGAGGCGATAATGATATGCACGGGAGGCCTTGCAACGCCGCATTCCCGTGCATCTCATTATGGGCTATATACCTCTTGGCGACCCTCGCCCGTTCTACGGACAAGTAGGCCGCGGAAAAAGAAAAATCTTAGCACACACTGAAAAGCACAGTTATCTCCAAAGCCAGATAAATATGCAGCTGTTCGAGTTCTTGCAAAATGGCGGCAGTCACGCTTTTCCCTGCAGTCGCGCATTTAACTGCACACGGACACGGTGTTCGCACTGCAGACATGAGGACAGGTCATGTGCGGGCACACGTCAAGAATGTTCTAAGCATGTTTGCTTCACACATTTGTCTTCTTCGAATACGTCTGCAGACAGTTTTTTTGTATGGCAAATGTAACAGAACCGCCATACGAAGTCTCTACAGACTGTCTTTCTTATGCATCCCCAACTTTCTTGGACATCAAACACCTCGGCGAATGCACTGAAATAATAATTTCAACTGTAACCACAACAAACATCGCAATGTCTCCCTGGAATATTTTTAGATGGCAGTCATAAGATATCAATAAGCAGTAATTAAAGGAGCTGTGCAACAATTTCAGGGCTTTGCTTAAATAATTGTGGAAGTTGATGCCTGACACTTCTGAAGTGAACTACAGAAAACAGATTTTGCCTGGATACCCTAGTTTTTATTTAAAAAAATGAAAAAGATCCAGGTTTTTGCCACCTCTCAACTCGTACATCGTCTTCCGGGTCACGTGCGCAGTGACGTCGATGGGGTAGGCGCGGGGTTCCGGTAAAGTTCTCTCTCTAGAGCCATCAGTGAGCAGCGAGAACTCATCCGCTCGCGACCGCGTGACCACGTGCTGGCGGGCGCAGCGCGAACAATATGGTGAAAGGAGGAAAGTCTCATCCGGGTCCGGCCATACCCGTCCGGCTCTGTCCCCTCCCCTCCGGCTTCTGGCGGCTGTTCGCGGTAGCAGATAGAGCTGACGGTTTTGTGGACCTAGGATAGATGGCGCCACTAAAACTCCGTATAATAAAAGTTTTGTCGATGATACCAGGTTTTTGACGCATTTATATTTATGTTGGAACGACAAGATTTATAGAAAAGTTACCTTTTATCGAGCAGGTATTCGCACAACTTGCTATCTTTCTACAAGACCCCCATTGACGTCATGCCGCGTGTTTCTCATGGCCGCCGCTCGCGGCTGCAGGTCGGGGAATATTCTAATTTTTGCCTCGCTATTACGCGGCGGAATCGCAACATTTCGATGAAAGGAGGTGTGTTTTCTGTCATTTGTGACAAGGTGAACAATGTCAAAAGTAGAAGATGCCAATTCTTTCAACGTTAAAATCGTTGCACAGCTCATTTTAACTTTTCGAAAGCGTGCAGATTTCATTCCGCGGCTCTTCAAATTCTTTTGCATTGAATCCTACAGGTCACATTCACAAAACTGTTGATTTCTGCTTTTCTGTTCACAAAAAGATCGTAATGTTCCGTGGACAGTAAATGCTTGGGTATCATAGAACGCAAATCAATTGGAATTTCGATATTTAATTGAAAACTGTTTTTTCCAAGGAATGCCCCAGAAAGTTGGTCGTGGTGTATTAGTAGTGTGAGCGCGACTTAGGTCGTTGTGAGGGTCATTTTATCCTGGAATCAGCATCCGGCTCTCAACAGTTCCTCACCTGGATTTCGTGAGTCCTTCCGTCTCGTGAAGTGTGTCCGGAAGGGCCACCCGAAACGTCTCCGGCAGCAGGAGGACCAGGACGGCGGACAAGAAGAAGAGGCCGCCCAGGATAATCGGAGGCACCACCTCGCTGGTGTAGCTTTTCTGAGGGAGTGTAAGTGTCCCATGAAGACGACTATGATTTCACACGCATACGCACTTGTAAAGAGTCAGACATTGATTGACAGAAGGGCGAACTAAGAAAGAGGTGGCATCTGGCGAGCAGGGACACAGACAAAAATAATAACCTTCAACGAGGACGGATGCCTATTTAACACGTAGAATCCTGATGTGTCTGTTTTCCCGCCAATCGCTCAAGAGAGCCAATCGTGGCTAGTTTATAACTAAAAAGAAACAGTTTGCGTTGTGAAAGAGATTGCATCAATGCCACCGCGCATAATGTTTTTTGTTTGCTTTTGTGTTCTTAGGTCAGAACTTTTGTTTCAGTTGTGTGCCTTCGCCTCTTTCAGTAGGGTGCAGCGATTGACTCTCCAAAGAACTCTGCAAGAAAGTAGACGCACCAGATATCTTAGAGTGTACAAAGGAGGCGCCTATACCAGTTCTACGATGAAAGGTGCCAGTGCCGCGCCCACGCGGGTTCCCACGAGGCATGCTCCAACGCCCACGGTGCGCAGGACGGTGGGGAACACTTCAGCGGCGAACATCCAGATGACCGTGAGAGACGCTGAAGCCAACGAGCTTGCCTACGATGCCCAAGCACTGGCGCAACCATGCCACCGTCGAACCTGCGTTATATTGTCAATCGTGGTGACAAGTCTATTGGTGACTGAAGCTCGAGTGAAATGTGCTTTAAGCTGAAAATGTCAGTGCCAAGAGGCAACCAGAAGGAAGGAACAGACCGTGAGGTGACTTAAAATTGTCTGTTTGTTGTAAGTGCGGTTCTGCGTTCTAGTTATGTCACTCCAGTTTAGACTGAGCGTGTACCCTTTCGTGACTACAGCTCCACCAAGAGGAATGCCCTTTGTTAGCTCTCAACTCTACCAACATTAACACCGTTTTTAGGGTTTGACCCAGGTTGTAAAGTCATCAGAGTCGTTGCTTTTCTTGACACGTTGAGAGCACTGCAACGAACACCATCACCTTGCTTCTCCCAGAAAAGACAAACTCCTGAGTAGGAGGGCTTTGGTTGTTGCATCAGCTTTTGGGTGCGCATACTTCTTCTTTCCGGATAAGTAAGCGCGATTCCCCTACATGAGTTATGGGTATTGCTGTAGTCCAGGAAATCGTGTTTCGAAGATACAGGCACTTGCACAAGCTACGTTCCACTGGCAATACTACCACCTTGGCTTGAATTCAGAACCACTGGTAATATCACTGTAGAGTGCGTGGAACGCGTCTTCATCTTGGTTTGTTTAGCGTCCTATCCGGCCTATAGATCAAAACTGGTCCTGAAGTGGCAACAAATGACGTCACACAAGCCGTCCTGCTTGCCTTAACGGATGCCGCGATCCTGGCGGTTAGGGCTAGAAGCTTCGGCAAAAGGTACGAGCGAACGCGAGGGTCGCTGTCGTCGCCCCTTCCAAACTCCCTTCTGCTGGAGCTTGCGTGGATAGTCAAGCTTGCTGGTTTCCCTTTTGCGGGATTACCACGTAAATACCCAGGATGTCTTTCGGTCCGTTGTACGACGTGTTTATTCTTCCCCACCGAGAGTTTCCGGCCGCTGTTTTGGGCCAGCTTATGGCCCAAAACACATAGCCTACGGGAAATGAACGCCCCCGGGCTGTCGAAAGTAGGTTCGCTTTCCTCGGAGGGGCGGACGCGTGCAAGTATGAATGTTCCCGAAGGGTGTGCCGGTGGCAGGTAACCCGAGAAGGACGGCCAGGGAGAGCCGTCCACAAGAAATATACGGTCTCCTCTTACATCCCGGTCGCGGGATGCCAGAGGCATCCACTCACGGTCTGCCTGAGCTAAGCCTAGGTAGGGATGCGGGGATCTCGTGGTTCCCACAAACTGGAGAGCGGCCTGCAGCAGAACAGGAGTTTTCCCCATATCCGACCACAGCTGATGTGACATAGCAACATCGCGGCCGGGGGGAGTAATGCACGTTTATGACGTCATTAGGCAGAAAACGAGGGACCACTTCTTAAGACGTGTTAAAAACACTAATCAGAAACACGTACGTTCCTGGCACCATACTATCCCTGCAAGGAAACCTGGTGGCAAGTATAATGGTACGCTACCAGTATAACTACCGACAAAGCAGCGTTATGGAGTCATAGATGTTTAACGTGGTTACCAGCGAATATGAGGAGACCGACGGCAACGGAGCAAAGACTCCGCTACGCCAAACATGGCGAGCATGGTCCGGCGTCTCCGGCACCATCGCACCGAGCTGTAGCAGAGCAGACAGACTGGAAGCCCAGCGGCGGCGGCCAGGACGAAGTTGACGTAAGGGTCGCCTCCCAGAGACGTCACCGAAAACTGCAGACCGTAGAAAGACAGCTCCGCACGTCATCCTGCGTGATGATCGGATCAGTGTTGTTCGTTGGGCGGCGACATGCTTCAAATGCGCTGAGAAGCAAAAAAAAAAAAGAAAAAACGCGAGAAAAAGAAGTTAAGAGGAAACGCGAGGACATGCCAACAAGTTGATGACGATCGCATGCTTTTTGTTTATGATTATCTTAATTGATAATAATGATAGTGGTGGTGTAGACGATGATAGAAAAGGCCATAATGACGATGTTGTTAATGAGCCTGTTTCTTTGGAAAGGCCGCAACAAAAGGAATTTTGTTGTTATGTTTAGACCGCGGGAAGATGTCAGTCCCAAGGGGCGTCATGGCTTCTCCGCTGTAGAAGAGAAATTTAACCTGTACAGTATCACTGCTAGCTTGGTGTCTCTAACGTGCATCACGAAGTAGTAATACATGACCACAGGACGTTACGATGCTGCTCCGTGTTGAAATGGGCAGGCTTGAGAATTGAACCCGGATACCTCGGTTTTACAGCGCAGACGTTCGCTTCACGTGCTCTGAGCTGGGATGCGTTAAAAGACTCAGCCACCGATCCACCCCGTAAGTACAAAAAGTATTCCCTGTCAGGTACCTTTTAAGATAATGTACTGCAACTATTTTTATTGATCAATTTGGAACACGACTTTTGGAACAGGAATTTTGTTTAGAACTCTGATTTTCCCAGTACGTTTTCATGACCCAGATTTCTTTCTTGCATCTTGTCGCTTAGACGACCTGAGATCAGTGAAGTGATCGCTATATTATGTGCACCGCATTGATAAAGAGCGAGAGAGCTTAGGGTAGAGAAATGCTAGATACCACTTGCGCTAAGAGACAAAGAAAACGCAGAAGGCTTGTCCGGTTGCACTCTCTCTGGTAATATAATATGAATTAAATTGTCCGAGTTTTTTTTTTCGCAAAACGATTTTAACGTTACGTGATGGCCGCTATATAGTTCTACAACGTGGACCAATTCCAAATTCAACTCACGAGGCATAGACGAGAATGATGCTGTACCGGCGCACCTTCCGCGTCCTTAGCAGATCGAACCAGTTCACTTCGCCCGCCGCCTCATCTTGCTGGAAAAAAAAATGTCAATAAACAATGTGCGGCGAACCTGTACGTCCGTGCATATGCATTTTCCTGTTGTGATGTTAATTAGTATCTTCGTGGCTGCCTGCTAAGTGCACGAGGGCCCGAAGCCCGTCACATCAACACCTGTTGTGTTTTCGTCTACGGCTCCGGGATCTCTGTCTATTCACGTCGGACAAATGCAAAATCAGCCATTTGATTTGACTTGCAGTCGAAGAAAACACAATATTTTCCGACACGTTACCTGCATACGTCGAAAGTTTGCCCTGATTTGTAAGCTATATGAAACCATGAAATCTCTGCACAATGGCGGAGACAAAACAAACACACAGGCTAAAACCGCAACGCCACGGCGGACCTTTCTGTGTTTGGTTGCGTCAAAAGGAAATAACACACACCAAGAAAAGTCATAAACACAGTGACGTTGCGCTTTCGGCGCTGTTTGATTGGCTCGTCGGCCCCTAGCGACAGCTGCGCTCGGAAAGTATAGTGACCATGCGTCGAACAAGTGTTCCCGAACCCAAGGAAGGGCTCGCAATTTAAAGGACAACATAGATAACGCGCAGGGAACGCACGATGACGAGGCAGCCCACCGCGTGACGTCATTCCTTGAGGTCGAGGGGAAACAAAGGCATGTGGACGTGTTTGGGCGATAAAAAAACGTACGAGGTGCTTAAAGAGCAGACGAACTTGCGTGCCGTATAGCCAGCCAGCAACAGCCAGGTGGCACCAGCAGAGTCAGCGTGAAAGCCAATGGTTATACCCTGTCTCGTTGTAACCTGGCAAAGGTGAACGATAAGCATTACATTGCGTGCCCGCGGCTTCGATATGCGCTACATACAGACCTTTGCAAATATCGCCTTCTACGTGCTGCCATTTCTGTCTGTTGGGCTGTGGAACGCCTTCTCGAGCATGTGCTAGCTGTTGATCTGTTGTGCGGTATATCAGACGATGCACATGCGTGCACAGCTCAGTGACTCAGCATTTTCCGCCCGGGTGATAAGCGATGCAGAGGTTTATACGATTGCAACGCACACATATTGGAACATGACGCAGCGAAAAGCCTGATACATCTTCTCAGTAAAAGCGCACTCCGGTGATACGTAGTCACTTTCCGATTGGCCCGCCAGGGCCGTAGCGTCCGCCGTACTGGCATGTTATGGGATCACGGCTTCCTAGCCTACCCAGTATTTCTTGCTACACCATGCGGAGGGCAAGTTTGTCTGCTTCTTGCCCAGGAAGTAGCGGTGACGTCAGAACGCCGAGCCCTGATTGACTGATCGCGACCCCCTATCTGAGCGTCAGTCTCGCTCCTCTGGGCAACGTCGTCTGCGTCCGTCTTGACTTCTTCCTGCGACTTCCGGAAGTGCCAGGCATCTACAAGCGAGCTCGACTTCGCCTTTCAGAGAGGCGCATGACGAAATAACTCGAGCGGTACGCTGTTTTTGTCTAGCAACTAGCAGACGAGCATCGCAAGAGAGAAGTCAAAGGACTCACTGGCGAGGTGTCCCGAGGCGCCGAGGTTTGTTTGCTAAGAACCGAGAGTAGAGGGTGGTCAGTGTCCGGCAAGTCCCCTCCCAGATCACGTCTTCCCTCCTTTCGCATGCGGCGAGACTCCTCACTCTTTAACGGCGTCGGCGGGTTGGCGCAGTGCAGCCGCCACTCCCAGGCATACCCAATGTTTTTTGCTTCAGTCGCTAGATAGCGCCAAACCAAACAGCATTGCAGGTTGCGTATAGTCCCCGACAGCTTAAGAAATCCCAGGGCGTTGCTAATCTTACTGGCTGTGTTGGGACGAGAAGATGTTAAGGACTCGGCACCCCCAGCGTTTTTGAGCTGTCAGTAACGATAACTCCTTTTCATCGTCACCTTTTGTGATGTCTCGCACGTTCCGCGATGTAGGATGCCCCACCTAAAGTTCCTTGATTTTTCTTTTTACAAATAACGACATCCAGTACAAATGACGAAGCACACTCCGCCGGAACAAAATGGCATCATTCAGTTCAGTGCCTCCATTCGCTTCCTGAAAATCTGCACATACACGCAGTCGGCGCTTCAAAGAATGTCGCTACTTGTAGGAAGCTCTTACCTAGGAAATTCGGTCTCGCGGGTGTGCAGTGGTATCCGAACTTTTTACAATTGGCTCGTGACTTTCGAAAGAGGTCCATAACGTATCAAGGAGCAAGTTACGCCGTCACTGGCCAGCAGCCGTTTCAGTGGGCTCAGGACTGCATAACTCGCTCCGTTTGTTCGATCAATCGCTAAAGGACTTGCGTCTTGTATCGTAAATTAAAAAAATCAAAAACACGCCACAAACAAAATGATGACTGCGATGCCGTAAAAAATAATTGGTGATATTGAAGCTTTCGGGTAAACACGTTAATGGTGAACCATTCCGCTTTTGAGTGCACATCTATCAGCACTCTTTTTACAGTTCAAGTTGAGGTTCTCGTTATCAGAGACGGAAGCAACGTCCATTCTAGCTTGTCATTGTCGTTTTGACGCGCCCTTACAGGCAAGTAACGTCTTAGATTACGAACAAAAACAATTTTCAAGAAATATCCATCCATCAGATAACCTAGCAAAATGACGTTAGCAGAAAAAAACATCACTGCGTATGTATACAGGCACACATAAACTTGAACTGGTTAACCACTCGTAGAAGGAACTTGCATGAAAAGTGTACACACTCTACGCCCGCTTGCGCCGAGCGTCTTAATTTTGTACCGGGCTCCTCGTGATGCTATTCCGTGGGAGAACAAATACCTCCGTAATTTTGCGGCGAAGTTGCTCGATGATAGAGTCCACATTCTTGATTTCGATGTTGTTGGCAACCCCTGCTTGAAGGAGAACCTTTCGTGCCTTCTTCAACTTTCCCTTCGCCACCAACCAACGCGGAGACTCGGGAAGATACCTGAGGGCAACGACAGTAAAGCTCGTGTATATGGACCATACACTGTCAAATTTCTATGTGCATCGACGAGGTCCTAAAACGCGTGACATCTCAGTGATGGCACCAAACAGTTACCGCCACGAAGCCTCTTAAATTGGTAGCTCTAACGTGCGCAATATTTATGGTGCATTAATAGAGGAATAAAACAAACAATTGTTGCGCTCTTCGCCTCAAGGAGCATGGCAGCCGAAGCTTGTAGAAGATCTGTGTGTGTTATGCTTTGTTTCACCATAAGACTGAGTACAGTCAAAGGTAAGACAACCTACAAACACGACCATACACTAAAGGCTAATGTCATGGCCATTTATTGCGCTTGACTTATGTAGCTGATTAGAGCAGTCGCGCACCCACATTACAAATGCTATGACGTTGCATTTCTGACGATTTATGATTAATCTTATCGCCTCATAACGTCGGCAGCATCATGTGGAATTGCACATGGCGTCCAGCAAGCTTTATTTGACTGCTTAGAATACAGCCTGAAAAGGAAGGCAGTATAAGACCCTTCGATTCGAAGAATTCCAGATTCTTCCAGCAAGACCCGATTGAGCCTGTACGAAAGCTCTTCTGAAATTTCACAAGGCTCACCTGCACAGAGACTCTGGTGAGTGAAGATGCACAAATATGAGAAAATGATACTTGTGGTAACCTTTTTCTTTTCCCCTTTGTTCTTACACTTGTATTTTTGTGGTTTCTCTCTTTTTTATCTATTGCCTTTCTCGATCTGAATATTATTTTCCTTTTCGTTGATTTTATAATGTAGCAAACCAGCAACATGTGCTGGTTTACCTCATTCTTTATTAAACGCCAATTCTTCTCTTTCTATTTTTCGAAAGCGTGTGGAATGATGAGCGTTAGAACTACCCGGTGAGCTGTCACTCTACAGCTACCATTATTCTTTTAACCCGCGGCTGTAAATTAATGTTATGGACGTATAGTGTGTCTTTTACAGAAACCGCAACGTGTTTCCAGTAGAGATTGTCATACCAAGACCATGCTACGAAGATCACCAGAGGCACAGAGATGACGGCCTGCAGATGTCTCCAGTCTTGGAAGACCCAAGCGAAGCCCGGGAGAGCTAGAAGTCCTATGCCAAACCCCAGGGAGAAGGCGACGGCTGTTGTCGTCCTCTTACGTGGTCCAACCACCTCCATCACTGCAACAACAAAAGGTTGCCGCCATCTATGAGCGACGCCGGCAAGCCGATTGTCTGGCTGCCGCCGTCGCTCATAGATGGCGGTAGCTGTCCAGAGTTTTGTGTCGACATTTGGTTGGTACCGGACACGATCCTGGGGAAACTAGCCCTTAACAGCTCCGCTGTAAAAGAAGTATTGTAAAGAGTGTTGGCTACTTCCAAGGGCGTTCTTTCACGATTTTGTGCACACTGTGCCATTTTAGGCTCTCTTGTCCTTTAGCAGTATTTGTAGCACAGTGCGCCGATTCAAAAGACACGAATAAATATTCTAATTCAGATGAGAATACAAGATTTCTAGATTCTCATAAATAAATTTTCACAGGCACCATGACAATGTAAATTGACGCTTGCGATTTTTATTATCTTTATGCACTGACAAGCAGTTACAGCTACACCCGAGCGGGAATGTTAAGCTACGTAATTCAAAAGCATATTTGTGGCAGTTACCCGCAATGACCAACAAACCTGTGCAGCGATTGAAAATTAATGACACAAGTTGGCTAAGCGTGAAAATAACAAAAAATACATTAGAATTTATATCAGGGAAGAACACAATAAGGAGACATAATGAGCAAGCGCTTGCTGAGTGGCAGTCACAGTGGTCACCAGCTGAGGCGAAAGAAATACATAACAAAACCTGCTACGGCCCTTTAATACTACGGCTCTGTACTTTTTTTTATGGATCTTTGGTAATGTTTGTTTTGCCGCCCCTGCTTTTGATATTTAGACAAAATGAGGTCGCTCTGTAACGGTATGGCGATACAGGCTTACACTGTAGATAACAAGTTCAGTGAGTGCAGTATGGCTGCTAGCCCGGAGCTTTTAATGTACACTCCACAATACTGGTATACGTTACCGCACGCCGGTACGATGCTTATTCAGATAGAAAAGGACAGGAATTGTGATGGAAGCTATAACCAAAATTAAAGGAAGATCCATTGGTGGTTACTTAGGCTATGCGTCAGCAGGACCCCTTGGAAACTCCACACGCGTCTCTCTTTGGGGAACGGTAACGCTGACCCATTCACTTTTTTTGTTTTTGTTTTCTCTCTTTGCTTCTTTTTTCGCTTCCTCTATTTTTAGCTGCCTCTTTTTGGCTTCGTTACGGGGTCAGTGTTAGCGTTTACCAAAGGGGGCCTCGTGTGGCATTTCGCAAGGGTCATGCTAACGTATTTCCTAAAAATCCACCCGTGGATCTTCCTTTCATCTTTTTTTCCGGCGAAGCGGGCTCCCCGAGTTGCTTCGCCCCTGCCTCTGTCGCGCGCGGGTCTGCGTGCGACAGACCCGCGTCAGCTTGCCGCTTCTTGGGCCGCATTTCGGCCAGCCGATCTAGGCGTAGCTTTCGCTCCTCTGTCTCGTTCACCCGCAAATGCACGCCTAGCAGCGGCATCCGCTGCCTGGCCCTGTTTTCGCTGTTCACCGGTTTCTCGCGCGCTCATTGGCTTCCGCCTAGTGACGTCCCATCCCTCTCGCCTTTGTCCTTCACTATTTTCGTCCTCTTCACGCGGCGCGCATCTCTTTCCTGTGTTTCGTCCACAGACGGACGGCGTCAGCATTTCGCTCTCATGTAGGTACTAATGCTAACGCTTTAATAGTTCCGCAGTGGGAATTTCTAAACCACGTCCGTGCTCCGAGCTGCGAGAACGCTCTTGCAATGGGAGAATATACTAAAGCAATGGGTTCTCATTTGCATCTCGTACATAGACCCGCCATATCAAAAAAAGTCATCGCTTACTTATAAAAATAAAAAAATAGAAGCGTGCTTGATTTTTATGATAAAGCTGAGGTGCACAGAATGTGAGCGTCATCTTTAGCATATATTCAATTTTCACCGCTATGCTTAGCGGAATTATGTACTTATTCAATTTAAATTATAGATCTACTTTCACGTTGAACTGCTTTGGGGCATTTTTTAATAAAAACCTAGCCCTAAACGCATTCCGTGTAAAAACGTGACTTGGCCCTTACGTAAACAGAAAGACGAAGCCTGTCCCAGGCCCAATCCTAGACCCAAAATGAGCCTCACAGCCAGAAGAAACAGGCAGGATGGTGACACCGCGATGATGAAACCACAAACAAGGCTGAGGGTGAAGGACATGATGATCAAAGGTCGACGTCCCAACCTGCGCAGGAAGGATAAATTGCGCCCATGTTGGTTTCAATTTGAGCGGGGAATCCACCATTTTGAAAATAATGGCAGAAAAACAAATTTCAAGGATGCGCAGGATGAAACGAAGGGCGAATTATGGGGAGGAAGGTGTTGGAACGAACTTGGCAGCGAAATTATAGATCACAATAGCAGGGGTGGAACGGCTGCGCCATTTGCGCCATTTTGCGCCAGACGCATTTGTCTGCGCCATCCTGCGCCATGTTGCGGAAACTGCGCCACAGCCAATACCTCGCGCCATTATGCCCCAAATCGCTAAACGTGCGCCAGAAAATTGTACTTTGTCTTGGTCTCGGTTTCTACCGACTCGATTGGCAACAATGAGCGCGTTTAGCATGGTCGGCCTTGCAATCCTTTGTTCTGTTT
This sequence comes from Ixodes ricinus, assembly GCA_037355805.1. Classification (NCBI taxonomy): domain Eukaryota; kingdom Metazoa; phylum Arthropoda; class Arachnida; order Ixodida; family Ixodidae; genus Ixodes; species Ixodes ricinus. Next base: position 138,901 of record JAZHYW010041503.1, read on the forward strand.
ATTCTCCCTGTGTATCCCGAGTCGGAACGCGCGAAAAAACTCGTGGGTCGGATTCCAAGCGCTACACCACCTGCGACTGGATTGTTATTCTTCAACCATAAGCGGTTAAGCAAGTCGGCCGAGGTGAGATCGAGTCGTTAAGCGTCAGATTGCCTGAGGCTCTGCGGCCCGGGATCCGGACGTCAGCCAGTTGAAAACAAATGAGCAAAAGATTACCTTTTAGTACTTCATCGTTAGAAGTTGGAACCGCATTCCCGCAAGATAAATCGTGATTTGATAGAACTGAAACGCGGTCCGATCCGAAACCTTGCCGGCCAGCAGCTCTCACTCGAGCGGTAGATCTGCTCGGCGTACTTTAACCTTGCTCCTGCTTATCGCTTCGAATACGATAACTCCGTTAATCGTAGTCTGCTGCTTCGATATTGAGTTGCACAATAGGATAAACTCGAAATTTGTTGCCCTGTTCCTCCGCGCAACTGCACGTCCGTTGCTTACGCACGTCACGTGGTTCGCACATATAATTACTATGTCGAGCACGTGTGGGTTGTGCGATAAGCAGTGCTGGTTTGCATTTTGAGCAGCTGAAAGCCACTCAGAAATTATCAAGGACACTATCTTCAGAAACATATGGTATACTTGCTTTTTGGTTCTCATTAAGGCTCACAAAGTTTCAGAGTTTTCGCATCTGTTACACTGTTATCCCATCTACCTAGGTCCCTAACCACTCATGTTCATCTGTGCTGCTAAGCACAATTGAAATTGCTCCCGTGCTTGTCTAAGACACAAGCTGAAGTGCAATGAAAGCTGATCTGAGCTGCTCCTAGCCTGCTCCAGAATGTAGTTTTAGCTGCTCCCAACCTGCTCCAAAACAGCTGTTTCAGCTGCTCCCGTGGCTGCTCCCAAGTACATTTCATGAGTTCCACCCCTGAATAGGCACAAAGGGAACTTTAGTGAGCCCAATCTAGGTTACTTGAGCTCAATAGAACCAGCAGGATTTAGCTTCCTTGTTTGTGGGAGCGCCCGCGCTCGCTTGAGCACATGCTTATGTATTTTCGTATAAAAGAGCTTCCGGAACATCGCGATTTCCGTAAATGGTCCACTATAGTAATGATACCCTTTTGTGAGTTTCGGCACCAATCAAACACAGATACACTTTTAACGAGGCTTGTTGGGCTAGTTGGTGCATTGTGCCCAGAAAATTTGTAGGCGCTAAGAGGGACGAAAAAGAAGAAAAGACATGTACAAGCGATTGTCCATGTCCCCGCTTTGGTGTTCGTCTCTGTTTGCGCTTACAAGTTTCCTGGACTCATATGTCTGTTGCGATGGAACAAGAAGTCGAATTATCGTCCTTCATCAAGACAATAGCTTGGCTGATATGAGCTGGAGTTTGGTGGATGTCTTAAAAACCGGCGTAATCATACGATGCAGCCAATCAAGCAGTGCCAAAAGTGCATTTCAGTGCTCTCCAGTTATCTTTTCTGCAGCTGAAGATGATTGATCTAGGGCGTTCATAAAATTGAAAAGAATTGTCCTGAACGGCAATTCTAGTTGACTTCGTTGTGCCTTGGCATACTCAGGATTCTTGGGTGGATGAGCCACTGCCGAATCATTGGCAGACGACGCGGCAGCGAGCTTCTAGATTGGGAGGCAGGTGTGCCTTTTGAATCAGCGCGTATGACCTCACTATACATTTTTTGAGACTGGTTCACACATTTGCGTTTGAATGTACCCAAGTTTCTTGTCAGCGCTTCTGACCGCTTCCGACAAGAGAACACGCTGGCAAACTGACGCCATCAATCACGCAACGCATGAACCTTTTCCATCACCGCATAATTACAACGTCTAACCTCAACAATGAAAAAGGGTGCCTTTTTCGCCCACAATGCGCGTAGAGGTAAAAGCGATTGCTGTAGCACGTTCGCGCAAACCAGGCATAATAGGGAGTTTTCGCAGATCGTTTTCGCCGTCCCGCAACGCTCTCCGCAACCCGCTACGATACCCGGAACTCTGCGGTCAAGGCCATCGGCGCTCAGGCGCAGTAGCGGCTTCTTCGTTGCGGAGGGCTTAGCAGAGGGGTAAACACAGTCTACGAAAACTCCCTAATGGTTTCACGTACCCGAGGACGGGATGGGACGACGCCATTTTGCCCGCACTGGGCGAACGTGCTATCAGCTATCACTTTTACTTCGCACGTTGACAGGAAAACATGCGCCGATGTCGCCGGTTGCTGCGCGTAATGTTGGAGGGTTTTAAAAGCCTTCCACCGCTTTCGGATTTCGCTTAGGTAACACCTTTACTTATCAAACCCAACTCGGAACGTAAAATATGTTCTGCGAAAGCTCGTGGACTTGCACCCGCTATCCCAGCAGAGCTTCGCCTCTTTTTTCTGCGTGCGTCCCCCGCTCCGCTCATCGCTAAACATCAATATTACACCCTCCCTTCACCGCTCAACAACACCAGGAAAAACTGCGCTTGTCGCCAGGGCTCTAATCTCTTCCCTTTCCGTCCGGCGCAGCCATTGGGAACACCCAGCTTATCTCTTTTCGTGCCATGAGGGGAGAGAAGGACTTTGCCATGTCTGTTGCGACGACATGCTACAAACGCAGACACTGAAATCCCTGCAATGTGTCTATCACAAAGTTTAAAAGTACAAAAAGAATAGACATTATAGTAGCAATTTGCCCCGGACCCACCAGAGTGTCCATGTTGCAATAACGACTGGCCGGAGGTCTTTCGTGTTTTCTCGCGTTTACTTACATCTTCAGGGAAAACGAACACGATATTCAGATTGACGGGATAAAACTACGCTAGAATCAACCTCTATCTCATTATTTTTTTAAGAAATGTTTCAATTTTTTTAATTTCTTCTTTGGAATTGCGCCCAATGCAGAGGAGAGAGAAACGAAGCAATACCGTCATCGGACGAACCCTTGAACCTCGAAAACTGAATAAAGCCGAAGAGGGGAGTGAAGTTCGACGTCTGACTTTGCTGTAACGTGTAGAATCCTACTCGGCCCTATAGAAAAAACCAGCAAGAAAATCAAGCTGGCCAAGCTGGTTTAGCTGGTCTTAAGCTGGTTCGAGCTGGTCTACGTGGTAATCAAGCTGGTTCAAGTTGGTCAAGCTGGTTCGAGCTGGCACTGCTGCTGGGCAAGCTGGTACTTGAGCTGGTTCGAGCTGGTGCTGAAGCTGGCTCAAGCTTGTCAAGCTGGTTCGAGCGGGTCAAGCTGGTTCAAGCTGCTTCGAGATGGCACTGCAGCTGGGCAAGCTGGTACTTGAGCTGGTATGAGCTAGTACTGAAGCTGGTTCAAGGTTGTCAAGCTGGTTCGAGCTGGTGCTGAAGCTGGCCCAAGCTGGTTCGAGCTTGTCAAGCTGGTCTTGCTGGGAGCGCGCACGCCAAGGTCGGCTAGAGGTGGTCGAGCTGGCATTGCTGGGAGCGCGCGTGCCAAGGTCGGCTTAGGCTGGGGCGAGGCCACGTCCTGTTCTTTGTCCTTTCGTTTTTGGAAGACGACCGGGCGCTTCAGGCGCGCTGCGAGCTTCCTTTGTGTGCGAGAAGAGAGAGAGAGTGGTAGGAACGGAGAATTTGAGACACGTTTGGCTATCTTGGGCAGATTTTCGAAGGGACGGCTGTGTGCGCGTTGTTTGGAGACTACTTGAACGGCGGTGCAAGCGAAGCGGGATTTGAGGAGACAGCGAGCGGCAGTCCGTTCAGCGCGGGAAGAAGTCGGACGCCCCGACTGAGGCGTCATTTCATATCTTCGAACATGTGTGTGCTCGTGAATAACGGTGGTGCCGAGGAGTATCGCCACTGCCATCCAAGCCACACGGATTTCCTCGCTTCTGCCGACTACGCAAGAGGCCGCTTCTCCCCCATTACTGGCGGGACCCAGGTTCGCTTCTCTCATCCGTGTAGTATTTTTTATTGTTATTGCCTGCTTTTGGCGTGTGTCTAGTATTTCTCGTGTTGAGAGATAAGCAATCTAGTTTTAATAGCATTGTTTGTTTTGCACCGAGAACCACTGTCTGCGTCGGTTAGTACTGTGTCAGCGCCGAGGACGTGTAGCATCTGAGCTCATGTGAGCAGGCCGCGAGTACGAAAATAATAAATTGGATGCCGAGCTGGCTTTTCTAAAGAGTTTGGCTTGTTTATCCTGTGTATCAATTTAAACTGGTTAAACTGGTGGGGAAGTCCACCGGCTTAACCATCATGCTAAACTGGGCATGCTGGGGCAATAACTCAGCTTGAAGCTGGGACCAGATCAACCAGCATGACCAGTATGACCATATCAACCAGCATGCCAAACTGGGCATGCTGGAGCAATAACCAAGCTTGAAGCTGGGACCAGATCAACCAGCATGACCAGTATGACCGGATCAACCAGCATGCCAAACTGGGCATGCTGGAGCAATAACCGAGCTTGAAGCTGGGACCAGCTTAAGCTGGTTTTTTCAATAGGGGAGGAGGCAGGCCTTAGCAAAAACCTCTAACTATGTTGGAACTTAACCCGAGACTGGGGTAGAAACAGAAACTTAAAAGTAGAAGGGACAGAGACAAGTTTCTACCCCAGTCTCGGGTCTACCCCAGTCTCGGGTTAAGTTCCAACATGGTAAATATCCACCAGCTCGCCTGTACTTTAACCGTTTTTTCTCTAACTACTTCCTTCTCGAAAAAGGGCCATGCCATGGAGGAACCGCCCCAACTTATGTGGTTTGAGTAAACGGTTATGGACCCATCTGACTAGTCTGAATGCTTTTGCTATATATGCGAGATCGAATCGACTCATTATTCGCAATAAATGAACACTAATAACGTGCTGAGGATAATTTTAAAACTATACAAAAAATTGATGCGTAAACAAAAATTTACAATTCTCTGTAATGCCGAATTATAGCGCAGCTCTTAAGGAGGAGGAGGGGAGGGTACGGAGGGGAGGGTCACGTGACGTCACACGTGGCATCATGTGTGGCGTCACGAGGGTAAAATTTTCCCGCTAAATATGGAGGGAAATTTTTTCGCTAAATTTAGCCGGGAAATTTTTTTACTAAATTTAGCGGGCACATTTTAGGCTTAATTTAGCGGGAAAATATTGCTCGCTAAATTTTGCCGCCAAATATAGCGCAAAACTTTTGCCCTCTTGACGTCACACGTGATGTCACGTGTAACGTCACTATGGGGAACGTCCCATAATGCAACGCGTGGTTACGCCGTAAAAATAATAAAAATTGAATTTGACTACAGCGGAAGTGTTCCCTACGTGATAGACGATGCAAGTGTGTTCTCTAGACGTAAGCGGTCATAAGCCGTCAGAACGCGCTGAATCGCACTCAAACGCAAATGTACGAACCAGTGTTCACATTGTGCTTTGAGCAGGTAAGCCATCCTTCGACGCAATGGCTGATCCCTCGTTATGCGCCAACTCCTTTTGCCCGTTGCAATCTCCAATCTATCGAAAGACACAGTATAGAGCGGCTATAGCTCACCTGTCGCCCAGGTAAGAGCAGACCACGCTGCCGATGAGCATCCCAGCCATGGTGGCGCTCTGTACGAGAGACCGCATCCAGGCGCTGTCGCAGACCAGATCCCACTGAACGGAATGCGCGGCACAAAGTTTGACCATCCCCTTCTTTGTTGGCCATCCTGGCTTTTTACAGCGGAGCTGTTAAGGGCTAGTTTCCCCAGGATCGTGTCCCCCGCAAAGAAATGAAGACACCGAACTCTGGACACCTGCCGCCATCTATGAGACGACGGCGGCAAGCCACGTGTCTGGTTGCCGCCGTTGCTCATAGATGGCGGCAGCCTTTGCACTCTGGCTTGCCGACTTGCGGCCGGCTATTACTTTCCATTGTACAGCTCCGCTAGTCTTCCTTCTTCAGCAAAATGAAAAGGCTGAAAGTTTTTTTTTTAATAATTCTTTGCTACATTAAAGTTCAGGTCGCATTGCTAATACACATCGTACAAAAAGACCATCTGCAGAGACTGCCCGAGGCGTGCTTCTTCCTTGCGTGGCGGTCCTGTCACATTAGGGAGTTTTAGGGAACTGTTTTTGCACCCCCTCCGATACGGCACGACGGGCCCTCCGGGGCGAACTGCGCATGTGCGGGTCTTCTTTGGTGGCGCATGCGCAGTTCGTACCGGAGGGCCCGTCGTGCCGTATCGGATGTGCAAAAGCGGTTCCCTAAGACTTCCTCTTATGTCTGCAGCGAAAACCGCGTGTTTTTGGATGGTGTATAAGCGTGGCACTGCGCCTTCGCGCAAAAAAACAAAGAAAATCACTTTTTTTTTGGCTTACAAAAACAAAATGGGCGTGTTATTTTTGTTTTTGTTTTTTGTAATAAGGGCTTTTTGTGTGTGGTGTGGTAGCCTGTTTTCATAAACCAACGAGGTAGAGGGGATTGGAGCGATACACTGGTGTCCCGTTCACCAGGCAAAAGTGACCCCAACTTGGCTGCTGCCATTTTGTACAGTTATTGACCACTAGACACGTGACCGTACCAAATCCTGAGGCTTTTACGCAAAACTGAGCCGAGATTTGTATTGCATCGCTGCAAAAATACATGATAAACTATTTTTCAATACTGTTAGCCCCAGAGATCAGTGTCTAGCTCCGATAAAAAGCCAAAATACAGCACCGCAGCTGACGGCATCTAGCGGAGGCATTGCGAAGCTGCCCGAGGTTTTGTCGTAAAAGAACATTTTGGGCTTAAAACAAACGAAACATAACCTATCTCGTCGGTAATGTTATAAAAAAATCAATAATCAATTATCTGTGCGCGGTACCTCGTTAAAACCTAGACGTAAAACTTTAAGGTCGCGTGTCTAGTGGTCAAATATGTGCAACATGGCGGCGGCCAATTGGAGTTCACTTTCAGCTGCCAGTTTATCGCTCTAGTGCCCCCACCTCGTTGTACTAAACGCACCCTTGTGTTGTGAGTCGTTGACAAAGGCATGCCTGATTTGGCTAGTCACTGACTGCCTAAGAAACACGAGGCGAAGGAAGGAAATTGATGGTAGAGGCAAATTTGTAGAAATGACACAGGCGGGTGTTCGGTTCCTCGCTAAATGTAGCGGGAAACTGTATTGCTGCATAGGTCACGTGAAGTCAATTTTCTCCGCCATATTTGGCGGGGAACCTGATTTCGTTAAATTTAGCGGGGAACCTAAGTTGGTGCAAAGGTCACGTGAAGTAAACTTTCCGCTAAATTTTGCGGCGAACCTGATTTCGCTAAATTTGGCGGGTACTTGAATTAGTGCAGAGTGTCGCGTGATGTCAATTTTCCACTAAATTTAGCGGAGAACCTAAATTGGTGCATAGCTCAGGTGAATTCAATCTTCCTCTAAATTTAGCTTACCATTGACCACGTTAGAGGCGTCACACAGAAGGCAGAAATCTGTAATGTGTAGCTTAATAATGCTATCACATTTCAGAAAAACATGTCTTTTTTTGTAAGGGCCCAGAGCCGCCTATACTGGAAGAGTTCGGCATTCTTTTGATCATGCTAACGAGTCTAGCAACCCCGATCAGAAGATCTGGCAACCGAATGGTGTCTTCCGCAGCATAGTATTACTACAGTGTACTAGAATACTTGGGTAGTGTTGGGACCGGAGGGGCTCGCCTGAAGCGCGTGGTATTGATCGCGACAGGTGTCGACACCGGCGCGTTATCCGGAAGGTGTGCGCATGCGCGGCTGCACGCGCGAAAATATGAATCTTTGGTGCCGCTTTGGTGGAGTGCACATAGAATTTATGATACAGCTACGACCTGCCAGCGGTCGTTCCGCGGCATCAATTGCGCTGCGGCACGATCGTTAGCAACATGATGCTTCAATGTATTGGACGGTACAAGCTACATTACCCTTCCTTTACATAAAAACAATTGCGACTTTAAAGAAGCGGATTGCAAGTTGTTTCAGCGTAGAATTAGCTGCGACTTTCGGTTTGTCGGATGGTGAGCATTTTAAAGGAAATGCCCATTTCCTTGGTCGCAAAGGCCGAACATTAGATATTTGAAAGGGATATCTAAAACTCGGAAGCAGTTTTTTTTTTCCTATCTTATTTTATAATGGAACGAAACGGCACATACTAAAGTCCGAGATTGTTTTAGTATGTTTTTAATACCCCAGGTTAACTTCTCTGTCTTCTTTTCTGCCCGTCTTCTTTTTCTTGACATTAATCAGCTCGCTTCACTTGTCACTCATTCTTGTGTTCATTTATGCGACGAACCACCCAAGCGACTGTCGCAAAGGGGTGAGAATCTTTTATTTCTTCACGGCTACCACGATCATCCGAGGACCACCCGACGTTCACTTGTAAGAAATGGCTTATAAGACGTGACAATTTTTATCACGCGTCTTAACATTGAACTTAAGTAAAAAAAAAAACTGAGACAACGTGGGCTGAACAAGTAATGCTTTATAAGATTCAAAGAAGAAAACAAGCAACTATTTCACATCATTTAGACCAGGAAACAACAGCACACGTAATTAAGGCAAGGTAAAAGTTGCAATAGTTTACAGCACGGCATTGAAATACATGGTTACAATGTGCGGCGCATACATGGTTACAATGTGCAGCACATACATGGCCCTGAAGGTATACTTGGCATACCACATCAGGTAAGTTGTCGAAACAAATGAACACCGCCCTTTCGATGCTGATCTTGTTAGACTTCGGCTCAAGAGCAGTCTCCAAATAAGCAACACCGTCGAAGTTGCTGAACTTGTGAACAGCCCAGTAGAGAGTTGGCATAGTCAGGGAGCCTAGTGCGTCGCGATCGATGCCTTGTGGGATCACGGCAGGAGCTTCGCTGTTCACCACTGGTGACAACGGGTCAGTTTCCCGAGCGAGCCCCGAACGCTTTGCAACGATGGGCTCTGGTGAACTTGCCTTCCGCTTCCTTTCCTCTCGTCCTGCAGGAAGGTCATCACTCAGGTCCTGGGGTACACTTGGCAGCAGAGTCGGTACCGCGTCTGGCGTAAGCGCTGGGTGTCCACGAGGGATTCTCACTTCCTTTCCGCCGATGATGTGGACGTAGTCTCGAAGGATGAAGCGGGGCTTGAAGTGCAGCTCGCAGACAGCGCTTGTTTCTTCAAGACGCTTGTCCGATCGCTGCAGATTCTTCTCCCAAAGATCTCTTTTGGCTCTGTCCTTTGGAACGCCGAAAAGGGACGCCGTTTTCACTCCTTTCACTCGGATGAGGCCCGTTTTGCAACCAGGTGCAGAGCAAGAGTTCTGTCGCTGTTTCGCCGGCGGCATTTCGGCACTACCCTTACGCGTTCACCATCCGCAAAATCAGAACACAAGATTCAAAGCATATTACGATCGAACACACGGAACTATAAAGTCGTGGTCCCGACACGCGCACCGCTCGAAGTGAAAAACACACGGAACTATACTCTGTTTCACCTTGTGTCGAACCGCAGGAAAGGCTACAAGCGCGAGCTCCTTGCTCTAGGGCACATCTCGACGGCACAAGCTCTCGTGCACCAAGGGCAGCTGCCAACGCTATGAGCTCGCGCTTCTAGCCTTCGCTGCGGTACAACATAAGCTGAAACGGAGTGTATAAAATCGTGGTACCGACACGTGCACCGCTCAGAGTGAAAAAGAAAAAAAGAGCGGGCTGCGCGATTTTTTCCGGATAACTCGACTACAGCGCCGCCACGAACTGTCAATACACGCGCCCTCACGAGCTCCCGTTGCCGAGCCGCTCCGGTCCCAACACTACCCAAGTATTCTAGTACACTGTAGCATTACTATACTTCGTTTCAGCTTGGGTCCAGACGCAGCCGATGCTACGAGCGCGAGCGTGTGACCCTGAACAGTGCTTGCATTGCACGAGCGCGCGTGCTTGGCAGGGACGCTGAAAGCCCGGAGCTCGCGCTTGTAGCATCGCCTGCGTCTGGACCCAAGCTGAAACGAAGTACTAATTCGTGGCCCACTCTGCATTAGCCACCCCATGTCTGCAGTGACGTATCATGGCACTGAAAGAGTCTCTCGTTAAAGATTGGAGTGCTGGTGGAAATTATCTAGAGAAAATTGAACTAAGTACAACTATCTAGCACAGCTGGGGGACCGGCGGGACATAGGAAAATGGGGCGCCTTCCCGCGTGGCTACGGCCCAAAGTCTCAACCCTGTCCCACAGTGGATCGGGTGGTAGGTGACGCCGACAAGATTCGTCCAGAAGAAAATTGGTGACTCCTTCGCCGGGGGAAGGAGGCTTGGGTGATGTTTTCTAGATTCTTGCCCCTGGCCGATTTCCATTTCCATTTCACGCGCCATACGCGCGGTATGGCGCGTGATTTGCTCACTTTCCGAAGCGACGAGCATGAGCGAGTTGGGCTGAGGAGCTCGGACGCTGGGCTGAGGAATTGTAAATATTGAAATGGTGTATACCATTTTCACCATTTCAAGCAAAGCGACTGGCCGCCGCCATTTCTCTAGACGTGCGGACAAGCTCGTGCAATTGCAAGCTTTCCAAAGCTATGTTCGCGCGCAAGTTGCACGCGCCTACTCGATCGGCACCAGTGAGGGTGACATGCTGGAAATTGTCTCTATTCACACGCACTGACGACCAGTCGTGACGTCCTTTCTGACCTTTTTTTTTTTTGAAAATATGAAGAGTGTGCGTGCATAGATTTGATTGGCGCTGAAGATGCGCGAAAGAGGAGATTCTGAAAACTCCTGATATGACATCACGCTCCGGGAAGAAGGGACTTCAGCGGTACCTCGAAAATTATTTTCCTGTAGCCTCCGCGCATCAAATTAAGAAAAATATTTCCAATATTTGTGATTTCTGAGGTCAAATGAAGACGATTTAGTGCTTTTCCTCAAATACAAAGCTGCTTCAGTTTCCCTTTAACGTAAGCGCCTCTGGCTCTTTTCAAAAGCGATTGAATTGCCCGCACTTTCTTATGTAGCAAAGATCTTCAAAGGTATAACCGTCTTTAACCTTCTTTCGTTTTTCTTGGTCTAAAAAGTCACTTTTTTATGTGCCACTACCGCCACATTTCAACACAGCGGACAGTGTTTTCTATGCAGGAACTGGGAACCTGTGCTTTAAAAAGCTTGACCTTCTTTTTTTCGTTTTGTTGATAAGGCATGTTTTTGTTTGAAAACAAACAGATAAAAAGCTTCTTGGCAAGTCTTGATATTGGCGATCGATAAAAAGTAAGCGGCCTTTGATTGCACCGACCGATTACACGTGTAATAGAATAGTAGGAATGTGCGAATATTCGAAATTTCGAATACTAATCGAATATTTTCCTTATTCGAAACATATTCGATTCGAAAATTGCATATTCGGAAGTTCCCGAATATTCGGCCAAGCCGAATATTCAGGAAAAATAGCCGAATATTCGCACAAACTGAGAATATTCAAGCAAGTAATGAATAATCTGCCTGCCACGAATTCCCCTATGAATATGTTTATTCACTGAGGAAGGCGTATGATGCGTGCGCTATCGGTCTGCTCCATTTCTATCTGTCCGCTGGCAGCAAGACAAGATCAGTTTCGGTTTCTTTTTCACCAAGCCCTTTGATGTGTGTCGCTTTTATAGCAATATGTGATGTAATTGCGCGTTCTATAAATTGATGCAAGAAAATAAACATCGAGAGTGAAATATAAATATAAAATAAATCTCGAGAGTGTTAGCTAATATATATGTTTGAAAATTAAAGAAAGAAAAGCTGGGTGCGAGCAGAACGTTGCATTGCCATCGACAAAAACTGCTGCCACTGCTGCCACTCCCACGCAGTCAAAACTAGGGATGTCGCGAACCTTCCCAGGTTCGAGTTCGACCAGGTTCGACTTTTTCGAACTTTTAACGTGATGTTCGACAAAGGTTCGACTGAAGTTCAACTTTGTGTGCGTGCACGAAAATTAAAAAGAACAAAACTAGTTGATTCCATTAGGGCTAGGCGGACGAAAAGTGCAATATTTGTTGGGTTTATTGGCATCACTGGTTCACATTAATAACTGATGAAAGCGTTAAAAGCGCCTATTTTCGCTTTTATACGGTATAAACCTTGGTAACCATTCTATAAAATAAAAAAATAAACTACCTATAAATGTATTTGTTTCCTAAAATTCGAAATATTCGTGTAGCACCCGGGCGACACTGTTTATCGAACTTCCTCAAACTTTATTGAAATTTCGCAAGTTTCCCGAGTGAAAGGGTCTTTCTACTGGCGGAAATGTTGTTACGGCGCGTAGGAAGCGCTTACTGTCTGAACACGTTGAGCAGTTAATTTTTCCTACATGATGATTTGTAATGAGTGCATTACTAGAAGTATCTTTAGCCTGTTGCAGCCCAGTAAAATGCAGTTGCACTGATTATATATTAAAAGGCAATAAAACCTGCAGTTACCTCTTGTTTTGCAATTTTTCATTACTAGACACATATTCGATATTCGATTCGATATTCGAAGCCCGTTTTTGTCTTATTCGTATTCGATTCGTATTCGAAAATTTCAATATTCGCACACCCCTATAGAATACCAATGATTGAGAAATGTTTTCATAACGCTTCTTTGTAACCGCGAATTTAAGTGGGCCCGCTCGGAGTGGAGTGGCGAAACGAAAACGAATCTCCATACTATGTTATCGCGAGGTCAGCTTATTATAAGCTAGCTATAGCGGGTCAGAAGCTCCACCCATGTCCGCCGAAGTCTCTCTAGCATATACCACGGCTCTAAAAAGAACTAAGTTGGGGCACATTTATGTTTACCACGGTTAAAGAAACTTTTTTTAGCAATATTTACGACGTTAGACGCAATTGGCTATAGGCTAGGGGCCTTAGGTGCCCTGGCCTCTATAGGCCCCACCCGTAACGAAAGGTCGCTTAGTCTCCAGTGTTGGCGGTAACAGCGGGGTTACATTTTTTCGGCAACGTAGTAGTATAACGTACTCGTTAAATTTAGTAACAGCTACGTATCTCGAGTAATGGGTAACGTAGTTACGGTACTCGTTATATCGTCTTCCCAAGACTTACAAAAAAGATTACACTCCAATCGTTTCGCGTTTTCAGGCGCCAAGTCATGTGATTTCTTGTAAACTCATCTCACATACCTTCGAAATGTGGCCTCTCTTTTCCCCGCAAAGACTCCCACTTTGGGAAAAGCCCGACGCTCACGCCCTTTGTCCCAGTGTCAAAGAGCGATGTCGTTTCGTAAATAAAAAGTAACACAAAAGTAACGTGCGTTACTTTTTATTGATAAGGGTAACTGTGACACGTTCCTGTTTATTTTGTGGCAACGTAGGTCTGTCATGCGTATCTTTATTTTGCAAGTAACCAGTAATGTATTTCGTTACTTTTTTTCTGTAACGCCTACAAACCACCGTTTCTCGGCTCTCAGGTTGGAGTGATGATTGACGTGTGAAATGTTCGCTGTAAAATTGTTTCTTCGTGCCATAGTAGTATTTTTTATCGGCGATATTCCTATGTTTGAGAAACAAATAATCTAGATAGAGTTTATCTTCGTTCCAGAAATATCCTGAGATTGCCTTTTCCGCTTCGGTTTTAAACGATATATAACAAACATGGCTGCCGGTGTTTGCTGCGTGATTCAACGAGCCTGGCACGTTGAACACATTTATTTTATGAGTCCGAGTCGTTCTGCCTTCACCGAGGTGTTTTAAGGAAGACCTCTTCAAGCGACCTATAGTTTGCAGAAAACAATGGTCGCAGGTAGGCGCCTTCGGGAGCGCTGTGTGGGTGCTTGTTTTCGTAGCAGGACTGGCCTAAGCCTATCGTCCCACGTCATCTATTGAACCTATTAAACCTGTGTGGATAGCAACTCGTCTGCATGATGCGCAGGAGTGGCGGTCGGAACAATGCCGAGCTCTGACTGGCTTTGATTGAAAGGATAGTGGGTAGACCGATGCTAGATGCCTTAAGGTCTACCCACTATTTTTTTCAGTCAGCCGATAAGAGTTTGGCGTACTAACATCATCACGACCCCCGTGCATGAAGCAGACGAACAGTTGCGTTCCGCATTGAATTATATGTTAGCTTGATTTGGCTCGATTTATTCCTTGGGGCGTGTTGATCCCGAATCAATGTTAGTTCCCGTAAAACGGCCCCGCTGCTTTGTGAATTGTGCATCCGTCGTGATTGCAACCATGGTTTTCATACCGAGAAGATACCTATACGCAGGTAAGAATTTGCGAGACATTTCGCTGGAGGTCATCGGGCGTTCTGCTCGCATCATGTTTGTCCTGGTTATGTTCCTGTCATTTCGCTTCGATAAGAAAGCAGCTCTCAAGTTTTGCAGTGCACCTGGCCTGCCAAAGCAGAATATGTTTAGGTCGCGCTTTAATTTTGCTTTATGATGCTCACCCACCTGACTCACGGATGCCATGCCAAAAAAAGAAATAAAACACAAAATTTGAAAGAGACTGCATGGTATTCATTGATTTTTTTGTGTCCTCTCGGTTGCTTTTATCATCGCACATCTACAGACGCTTGTATTGGACCGTGCCTTCGTGCATCATGGAACGCCAGAACGCCACTTTCATGGTCGCGTCTTGTGAGCGTTGCGGAAGCTTTTAAACGGGGCCGGAATAGCAGACGAACAAAGGTGAAAATTGACGCCGAAGCGAAGCTTTTATGTTCATGTCTTACGGGCAGTGCAGACGATGATATACGGTTGTGGAATAGCAGACGATGCCGGAGGCTAGCCACGCGTTTGCTCGTACGACTGTCAGACGGTGTCGAGACAGACGCAAGACTGAGACGTACCGGATGCCAGGGAAGAGACAGTAGGCTCGCGAGCGCGTTCGGCCGAGCAGCCAAGCCAATCCAGTAATGATGGGCGGGGCCACTGATCTGTGGGCGGGGCTTAGAGCGGGTCGTGACATCCTTTTTAAATTCTGTCTAACAGCGGTGAAAAAAAATCATGGAAAAATGACCAAAATTACGTGTCCCATTTATGCCCTTTAAGAAATATTTCTTCATTTTAAGTTGACAGTGAATATAAAAACAATGTTTTGTGTACGTCGTTCTACAGTGCCTTAGTAAATAAGTATCTCCGACAAATTCGATAAAAAAAATTCTCCTGCTTTACAAGTTACAGTTCATACCTGAGACCTCACAACCCTGAGATCCCGCGTGTGCCAAATTTTGAACAAAGAAAAAAATGCGCCTTCAAATCGATCAATTGCGTCCGGATAGGCATTTCGTGCCCTCAATTGCCGTTTTTCGAGTACGACTTACAGCAAGATAGAACATTAGCAATTTAGAAGACAAGTTGAACTAGTTGGAATCGGAGTGCTAGAAGCCACGTGATCTTCACCACGCGTACCTACCTCCTGGACGAGGGAATGTCTGTAGAAGCTTTCGCCGTACTGCCATCTTTCGCAGGGAACCGTGCTGTTTTCAAAGGCCACAAGCTCGTCTCCAACGCGCTCCACCGGGAACATCGAACAGCTGCTGTAACCAACGCTACCTCCAAGGCCCGTCTCACGGGGCAGCGCCACAGTCTTCCAGTAATCCGTGGTCATATTTCCGGACAATGTATCGGGTGGAGCGCACCAGTGTTCAACCACCGGAAAAAGAAAGTGTACACCACCAGGTGAAGGCCGTTTGGGAAGCCTCTGAACAGACAGAACAGGAAGACATTCCTCTGGAACTTGCCGTAGTCCCCGATGACGCTGGTGACGTCCATAGCTCCTGGTACAGTCTCCTAGGGCTTCCAGAGTTGAAGCATAAACTTGGGAATCGGACAGTTGAGTTTTCGCCTAGGGCGTGCTTAGATTATAGCCAATATGGTAAGGAACAGCATCGCCATTTGGTGATATTAGAGTTCACTTGTTCCGGGAAAATTTGTCATTGAGACGGCTCCGAGTTTAACTGGAGGTCGACATTGAACAGCAGGACTTGGTACAATTTAGTAAACAGAGCGCTCCTGTCCTCTACTGACAATCGATTATGACCATCACCGTCTGCTATCACTGTGAACGCTGCAAATGTGGGTTTTGATAAAGTTGATGGGGACTTTGACACTGACACCGAGGGAAGTCGTCCAGCCTTGTGACACACCGCGATAAAGACCGAGAGCTTGGCAGGGGCTTTTTCCTTCCTCTCGGTGTTTCGAGGGAAAGGGAATAGCCTGGTATCTAGATTACGCTGTCGCAGTTCGTCACGTGGACATTTATTCTGGTGATGACCGCCAACAACAACAAGAAAAAAGAATAGCAGAGGGTTTATTTCGTGGTGCGCCTGCCAAATCAATAAAGTTTCCATGAAGTCAAAACACGCGTGTTGTAAAAAGAGAAGATACACTCTATTTTCTGCATTGGATTCGTTTCGCATTTACAGAGCCGGTCGCTTGTTCATTTTTCTTGCAGCATGCACAGCTAGTACTTACTGTTATCTTTAAGAGAAGCATGCCAGGGTTTATTTTAGGACGTAGCATGGCGGTCTATAAAACTGCGATTTCAGCGATAACGTGCCAGTTTGCCAACCAATAAATTATAAGATAAAGAGTTCGCTACGGAACACTCTCGCTTACTCGGGTAATAAACCGGACGACGGTAATCTTTCCGCGCTTGATTAAGATGGACGCTAAGGGACCCCAGTGATCATGAAACGTTAGAAAGACGCTTGCCGTGAAGCAATCATAAACGGCGTAAAGACACAAAGGTATCAAAACAAAGAACCTTCCAGTTCCCTACATTTTCCGGTAGAGCGGTGTCAGACGACGGTTGACTATAGTTTGTTGCAGGTTAAGAACAGCAGGACAGGCCCCTCCCACAAAGCCCTCCACTCTTTCTTCTTTAGCAGAGGGAATGCTGGAGAGGAGGCGAGTGGAGAGGAGGAAACAACCAATCATGGTGAGCAGAGAGCTTTTTGGGAGGGGCTTCTCCTTCTTCTTAACCAGCAACAGACTATAAGAAGTTTTTTGCTCGATATTTTTCCGGCTGATTTTCGGCGTATTGATAACGGTAATAGTATAGTAGCACTTCATAGTATTTCTGGGCCACCTTTTGTATGTACGCTTTTGGATCGCAACACAATTTTCGAGCAGTACATCTGTATTGCCGGAGAATATGCTTAGGTCTGGCTGTGTAGGAAAACACGAAAACAAAAATAGCGACAGTCCGATAAATGCAATGAAGTCGTGATAGCACTTGATTGGGTTTTTAACGAGCAGTACCTTCTGTCGAATTTTCGCGGATATATTCCCCCGCTAAATTTAGCGGGGAAATTGCGACGTCCCGTTACGTGCGTAACACATTGACGTCGCATAACACTGTGTCGTCACGCGACAATGACGTCACATGCATGACCCCATGACGTCGCGTTGCGTGGTACCATGATGATTTCCCAGCTACATTCAGGGGAAAAATAGATGTCATGTGACTTGACGTCGTGCGATGTCAGATCACGTGACTCCACCTCTTGAAACTGAGACGTCAATTTTCCCGCTAAATTTAGCGAGAAAAGAATGTCACGGGACAGTGTGACGTCGTGCGGCCAGACCGTATGCCAAAACATACGCGAGCCAAAAAAAAAAGTCTCGCCGATCGTTTTTATATAAAGCAATCGTTTTAGAGTGTCCGAAGCGAACACAGTGTCTTTTGCATGACGTACGACCAGTTCGACTTTAGGCTTAAGCACTCGTCAAGCTTGACAAGCAACCAACACCGGCGCGAGCAAGTAAGGTCCGTAAAGAGTTCCTTTACAAAACTGTCGCCTTAAAAATCGACGAAAAAAAAAACTCTAGGCAAATGGTACATTCTGATTATGACTAAGCATACGGAGCAGACCACTTAAAGATAGAAGAAACGCAAACATGTATATTGCCTCGCGCCAATACTAACAACAGATGGTAAGGAACAAAAAGGCGAAAACCTCTGTGCGCTAATCTTAAACGTTCGTCACAACCAGAAACGCCGAAGAAAGTTTCACGAAGCAAATCAGTGAAAGAAGAACAGAAAACCTTAGCTCCTTGTACGCCAAGTTCAGATGCCTTCCGATGGCAGGGCTACGTCGACTGGGGCAATGAAGAACGCCTAGAGATCGGAGTGTTCGCAATGCTGCTTTCACGAGGACACGTATATGCGGAAATCGAGTAAGTGCCAAACATCAAATCAAATCAATTGACGAGGGGCGAGGGGGAGGGGGAGTTAAGCAACACCTCCTAGAAAAGAGGGCCGTAGCGCTCCGAGTGGTTACGTCACAATGTCGGAGGAACGAAGGCCATGGCGCAAATACGTGAGAAAATATGTGGTCTCGACGTGAAAAATATCTTTCTTATCGAGCGGCGCGGATGGTGGTCGTGCGGGTTTATCAATATATCGTTTTAAAAGCGCGGTCGTGTATACTTTATTATTATATATATATATATATATATATATATATATATATAATATAACGTAATATACAACGCGTTACCAAGGTTGAAAGCACCAAATTTACATTTATGATTATCCCCGTAACTGCGGGACTGCGTGCAGTCCCGCAGCGCCACAGACTTTTCGAATGAACCGGCCGGGTGCGACATTTTCTTTCCTCACACGGGCTTCGATTCTGGTAAATTTACGTCGTGTGTGAGCTGTTAACTGTCTGAAAACGAACACTGAGACATTTCAGAAGATAAGGACACCGAAAACAAAAATCCAGTCATCGCCGCAGGGAGCGCACACGAGCAAGAGATGGGTCTGCAACGTTAAGCCTTTCGTCGCCGCTGCCCTCGTGTGTGGTTCTGTTGAGACTTGTTTCCTTCTTCCCGTCGTTTTTCTGTCGTCACCGCAGTCTCGGGTTCGCTTGATACTACGGCATTTATGTGGATTCGCGGAACAATTCCTGCTACGGTTTGAGTGACACGTATGGCAACTAGTCAACGATAACACTGGTCGATTATCGATAGACATCTCTCTCTCGACAAAGAGAGACTTCCTAGGAGTTCGTGTTAAAATGTTTTCGTGACGAATGAATACGATGGACAGGTGAGAAACAACTTATTTATGGGGTTTCTTGAGCATCCATGACGCAAGTAAAGTGATGCAATCGTTTTTCTTTTTTAAAAAATCTCGTGATAGAATGACTTTCGTTCTTCGTCGTTATCTGTGTTGACTTGCGTCCATATTTGTAAATATGCGTGGTAATCTAGTTTTTACTGGAACGTGAATAACAAGTTTGTGTGATTATTGAAAGTGGGTTGTTTGTGCTTACGTGTTTATTTATACTAATGTTATTTTATTGCCTTTACCGCGTTTATGCTAGAAGCTTAACTGTATCAAGCTAATGGCGTTATTGTATACAAAATAAGTTATATTTTGTTCTAAGGCAGCTTGAGCCCATAGGGAGAAGTAAATTAGTTGACTGTAAATAGTAAGTTTAGTACCAGTGCCACACGGAAAAGTTCACTATATTTTCATCAAATGATATGGGATCTAATCAGCTCACGGTCTTGTGTGATTATACGAGCGTTGCAAGCTGATATGTCGACCCCATATATTAATTCGATCGAAATTACAATAATTCTGCCATGTGGCCGGGTATGATGCAAGAATTCAGTGACTGCACGCGATAACAGTCGCTTACATGATCGCAAGTGACACTGTGTCTAGCCAGTGCCCGCGTTAACTACGTCTACCTGATTTTCAATTGATGTGTTTTGCTGTGTCCAATCACGGCGTGTATCGGCATTTTGTCGACGTATTTCTGTATAAAATATGCATTCCTACAGCAATAATTGTGACTCAGCGTTTTCGACTTACTTACGGGCTTTCTTGGTCACATTCTTCTATAGACGTCTTATATGCATACCTCGTGCCATTTCGTACCGATTAGTATAGCGGTGTAATGTTTTGCCCGTGTAATAAAATGTTTTCTCGAACCCTTGCTATGTGCGGCTTTCATTTTAGCTAATAAGACACGCGTATGTGACTAAAAGCGCGTTGCGACGGTCGATCCATGCGCGTTGCCTTCGCTTCGACGCGCGCCCCTGATGGCCTTCCTTCTCGACGTCACGAGAAGAGCACTCCGGCCTTCTCTTCTAGGAGGTATTAGGTGAAGGAACGTCAGCTATCGTCCTATCTAGAGCCACTAAACAGGCAGCGTATATCGACCTTTCCTTCCACGAGTGCCTCGTGGGCGCCGCCATTTTTTTGCCTAGTGCGAAGCTGGCAGGATCAGCGATAGTTGCGACTCCAGAGTACGACGTCTTGGACTTCTGAAATGGTGTCGGAAGCTTAAAGGATACCGTTTTGTTCTGCTGTGGCCTTTTTTTAACGTTTCTGGTGGGCAAAAAACATTTCCCGCGATTTCAGATAAAGCTTCAGATAATCTAGCTCAACCATGATATTAAGCACCAAGATGGCCGGGGTCGTCGTTACTCTGAAGTGTAATTTACTTATGACCAACGAGTGTAGAGGGACCTTAGAGCGATAAACTAGCAGCTAAAAGTGACCCCGCCATGTTGCACATTTTTGACCACTAGACACGTGACCTTATAGTTTACGTCTAGATTTTAACGAAGTACCGCGCACAAATAATATCTTATTGATCTTTAATAAAAGTACCGACGAGATAGGTTATGTTTCGTTTGTTTTAAGTCCCAAATGTGCTTTTAATTACGACAAAAACTCGAGCAGCTTCGCAATTTCCCTGCTATTTGCCGACAGCCGCGGTGCTGTATTTTTTTTTATTGAAGCTAGACATTGATTTCTAGGGCTAACTGTATTGAAAAAATAGTTTATCATATTTTTTACGGCAATCGCAATACAAATCTCGGCTCAGTTTTGCGTAAAAGCCTCCAGGAGTTTGGTACGGTCACGTGTCTATACTAGTGGTCACAATTCGTGCAACATGGCGGCCGCCAAGTGGGGAGTCACTCTTGCCTGGTGAACGGAATACCAGTTCATCGCTCTAAGCCCCTTGTACTTCGTTAGCTCATGCCCCATTCACTGGACAAGCATAAATGTACCTTCTTGCATAAGTTCCTTTCAAATCGACGAGATCAGCAGCCCACCTCTTGAGTCGCAAGCACATATGCACCACGTGCGGAGGATCGCAAACTGATCCGCCGCCAACCATGAAGGTCCCTTAGCTAAAGGTACCTTCATGATCGTTTGACTGGGGTATTAGTGACTTTGGTTTCGGCCAACTCTGGAGGCTCGATCGTTTTCCTCGCTATATAAGTGCCGCTGATCTTTATTATCAGACCACAATAAACCGTTTGAACTTCAAACTGGAGGATTCTGAAGGTTTCGCAAGGGTGAAGACTAGCTTTCAACTTCAACGTGCGTTTATTTTTGTCTGGCTGCACAGTCATTTTTTCACCCTACAAGAAAACGAGAAGAAAAAAGAGGGGGGGGAGTTAGTGAGGAATAAAGGGGGGGGAGCAATACACTCTTTGCGAAAATCCCAAAAGGCCGCGAGCAAAGTCATGTACGAACTTATCCTTGCCTCCGCAGCATCCACCACATAGAGTCACGGCGGGAGCGTTCCTCCCTTGACGTCCCCGCTGGAGGTGATCGATCCGTCAGGCGCTACGCGATGGCGCTGATGAGAAGTTTGCATCGCGAGTGAATATACCGTTGTTAAACAAAAATAGTATTTATTCATAAAGGCATGTTTTATCATCTTTATTCTATAAAGTAGTTTAGAAATAACAGACGGACTAGGAAACAAATATTTTGCACGGGAAGCGATCAGGCTCCGCGGAACAGCGCTGACACGTAAGCATAGCGGTGGATTTACATTCGTAGCTGCGAGTTTTTATTAAAACGGTCATGTTTTATTACCTAGAATGATAACTATACACAGCTATTAAGCTATGAAAAGTGTACACAGGCAAATTATTAGGGCATGGGAAAATTGAGGCCCAGTCTGAGAACAATACGTGTACAAAGATGCCTCAGGAAAGATGGGTTTGCTTTTAAGCAAGCTCCATCGAGTGGTGTAAATATCGGTGGGAAAAAACGGGTGTTTTATAAACAATGATTCTCATAAATTGGCATGACACCGAGTGATGTGACATGGCAAAACAGTTCAAAGTAACAATGTAATGCATACAGAACCAAACGCTCCCGGAGAGCGTATTCCCTATACAAAAGCAATAACATATTGTTAAGTAATTCTGTCTTCGTTCCATATAAAACAACATAAAAGTGACTTTATTGGAGGAAACGAAGGCGAACGAAAGTAGGAAAACATTCCATTTGTATGAGCTGTTATCTACCTCAATTTTTCGTGTTTATGGGTTAATTAATCGAAGCCCATTCAATTAATCAAATTGGTCGCGGCTTTGGTACTCAGAAAGATATAAGTGCGTGATGCTTTTTTCTCACTTATCCCCCAATAACATTTTTTTTGTCAAATGGCTATCTTGCACCGCAATACAAACATCATCAGAACAACAAACGCTCCCTGAGGTACCGTGTAACTCTACCCCGAAGCTTATATACGCTCTTAATTGCACAATTCTACTCGCGTACGACAAGCAAATGGCACAAAAGCTCTCGCCTCTTAAAGAAACCTATGCAGTCAAGCCATCGCCATAACCATAAGTAAATTTGGGTACTGCCACATCCAACCGATGGCCGACTGATGTCTCTCGACATCGCTCGAGAGACTTGGTGTAGTCCCTCGAGTCACCGCCAAAACAGAACACAGAAGCCGTAACATAAAAGTCACACAGGAAACACGCACACACGATCAACATGCCCCAGACGCGTTGGCAGACAATTTTGTCGTCATGCGGGCAGCGAACACCTTGTCTTTGGACGATGTACGGCAGCATGAGCAGGCGGATGAATGTGGAGCGAAGTTTGTCTGCTTCTTTCCAGGGGCTGTTGTGACGTTAGAATGACGCCGAGCTCTGATTGGCTCTGATTGAAAGATAGTGGGCAGACCTCAAAGCAAGCTGCCTTCAGGTCTACCCACTATCCTTCCAATCGGAGCCAATCAGAGCTCGGCGTCGTTCTGACGTCAAAAGAAGCAGACGAACTCTCGCTCCGCACTGCGTCACAATGATCGAGAGCACCTCGCCGTCCCCCTATATCTTCAATCACTGGAGGTATAAACGGCGGCAAAATACCCTGCCTAAGCTTTTGCTGCAAGTTCTACCTCAGCCCTTTAACCTCGACAAACGTGAGGCAGGTAGGCGTGGGCTTTATTGCTGTGTCGTTTACATCTCAGGTAAATGCAGGGGTAGTTTTCTCGATCAATCATTCCGCGTCCTTTTTTGCTGCAGGGGATTCATCACCGGGAACAACCAACATTTTCTCGCAGGCAGTGGGTGACGCTTCGCCGTTGCTCTTCGAATCACCAGCTCTGCGGGAAAAGATTTGTTATTAGCCGTGATGTGGTTTTATAGTTCCTTCACATAGGTAACGTGCAAGGCTCTACAAAGGAAGGGAATTCAATTTACATTTATTTAATTACTCCGAAGTAATTTACGTTATTGGTATACATCGAGTCTAAGATAGCAGCACAAAGTATTTTACTTAAGCTCGCTGGCTTGAGAACTAATGATTTTCGACTGTTGTAGGTCGAATTAATTAGGCTACCAAGTTTCCATGACGCCACTACAAAAATGGGTCTTTTTTCGCGTTGTGAGCTATAACACGTCATTTTCCGTCGTTCCACCATGCTCGATCACATCAAGAATAAGAAGTTTTGAGCATCACGCATGCGCTGCGCGAAGTAGTTCTTCCTAGGTTTGCTGGTCAAAGAAAGAAACGCAGGCTTATTTTTACGTTTGGAACGTCTGCGTCTTGATAGAATCACAAAAATCTAATCTAAGATGCCCTTACATACATCTTAATTCGATCACACGAAGGAAAAAATTAATGACGTTCCATAAAGATACCATCTTTTTTTTACAGCGGGTTTTTGAGGTGATATACGATTATAGAAGGTGTCACCGCTAGCCATAACGCTCAGATGATATGCTGTTTTGGTTGGTTTGTTTCAGTGACAAACACATCCTTTGCAGCATCAGTTTTCTTTATTAGATATTTTGCAGCGGATTTGCGACGTGTTTTGCGCATAGTCGTATCATGATGCATCGCCGTCATGTCATTGACATCAAGAAAAATGTTTCTCCTAAATATAGCGAGAAAATGTTTCATGGCGTCAGGTGACGTCACGCGACACCACGACGTTACCTGACGCTCTGACGTTATTCGGCGTCATAGGTTGGTGCAGCATGGTTGGCCTAGTCCACCGCAGCCCATATCACTCAGAAGAACAAAGGCCCGTGCGTGACGTCATCGTGAGTGGACTCCCTGACCCGCCCCAAGCGGCAAACACGCCGACGCATGACCGGAATGCACCGCAAAGTGGCAGACACGTGCGTCTTGGCGTCGCCGTGTGCTCGTCGAGCTCGTTCTGAGACGCAGCATGGCGCGCTGGCGGACGCTGCTGACGCGAGCTGGGTAAATAAACGTTAGAAAAAAATGTTAGAAAGAAAAAAACACTGGCTAGGTGGTCGCCAGAGCCGCAGCCGCCCTATTCAAAGTGTTCAACCTCATCCATTCATCCATCCAGGTGGCGCTGCTGATGCTAGCTAGGTATGGGGACCTCAGGGCTCAGGTGGCACTGCTTGGATCCACTAGCGATGACGTTTGAGAGGGGAAAGGTGCAGACATTGTCTTCTAGGTGGCATCGGTGCAGCATACCGTGCTACACCTCGGCTATCGCCACAGCTTATTTGCGAGTCCGGCAAGAAACCTGGAATCTTCTTTTTATTAATTTTTGTTCAGGCAAGTTGTGATTGGCGACAACGAAATGTTTTGACGACAAGGAATCTCGCGGAACGCAACGAACTTCAAGAGGAACCACTTGGAAACGCTCAGTCTGGATTTCCGAAAACGTCAGCTACCACTCTTATGCTTCTGGATTGTTTCTTGTGTCAAGTTCCTCCTGCCAGCATCGAGATTTGTTTCCACAACACAGTGCGCCGTTTTACGAGAAAAGAATCCTCCACTATATAAGCGCAAATAAGAGCACCAAGTTCCTCACAGATGTGATGGCATTGTGAGGCCCTTTCGATGACCTCCGTCAGTTCCGAGGATCATTAGTCTGTGGAGAGAAGTCGAATGCGGTGTTCCGTAAATAATAGGAAAACTCTAAAAGTCGCGGTCGCGCCGCTCATACATCAAGGAGAAAACAGTCTGCAGACCGTAGGGAGTTTGGGAACCGTGTTTCTCCATCCGATACGGTACACGATAGGCCCGCCGGTGACTGCGCATGCGCTACAGGACTTGCGCATGCGCAGTGCGTACCAGAGGGCCCATTGTACCGTATCGGATGGGGAAAGACTGTTCCCTAAAACTCCCTATAGTCTGAGAAGCGTTTCTTCCTCGTACGATGTCCACATTGGTCACACAAAAATGTCGGCAGATGTGTTCGATCAGCGCACACATGTAAGAAAACATGCTTCGAAAATGCTCTTTAGCGTGTTCGCAGATAATTTTGCCATCGTGTCTGCAGAGAACGCCGTGTCTTTTTTATGATGTCGGCGCAGTGTGAACGCGCGGCCTAAGGCCAGCTGTCCCCACCGCCCCGTTTGTCGTCAACATTGGCGGCTTTGGGGCTTCATCACGGCACTGCTAAACTCGATGATGAAAGTAGGAGCTAAATGATCGATGCAGCGTGTTGATGCCGCCCTGAATAATCAGAAACCGGATTCGGTACTTTCCTCACCTCGATTTCGTTAGTCCTTCCGTATCGTGAAGTGTGTCCGGGAGAGCTACCCGAAACGTCTCGGGTAGCAGGAGGACCAAGATGGCGGACAAAAAGAAGAAGCCGCCCAGGATGATTAGCGGCACAGCCTCGTTGGTGTAGTTTCTCTGTGTACGAGAGAGATTCGCAAAAGAAGGTCACATTGATCCGACATTTTTAAACACTCTCGTATGCGCGGTTTGCACGCTGACGTGATCCCACCTTGCAAGGCGGTTGTTCCTATCTTGTGCTTGCCCAGAAAACCAAATTTTATGGTGCGAAAGGTGTGCTGAATAAGGTACGCGCTTGGCAGCAAGGTCACCAGAATGGCAGCTGACATGACGTCGGTGCAAGCAGTGTAGATAATCAGCCATCGTTGGAAACACTGACGCATAGAAGGAAAGACAATGCATAGCCTCCTCTATACTCACAAAGTCTGGCAGTTTGACGATGGAGCCATCACAGCGCCCGGTCGCAGATTTGAAGCGCGAGGATCTGGTAGCACAGAGCATCAAAGAGACATTTCTCGGGGAACCAGGACGTCAGCGCACCGCTTTTGCGACGGCGAGGACCCGAAACACACTTGTTTGCTCGGGAGAAGTGTGTTTTGGGCGTCTCGCCGCAGCGGGGCGCCAGTCATGTGGCTCTCCTTTCATCCGTTGTCTGCCGCTCCACCTTTTCACTCCGGCGGCCGCTTCTCGTGGTGATCTGCCAGGCTTTGTCAGTATATAGGAGGCTATGGACAATGGTAGGCAGACAAGGACGAAAGCGAAGAGAAACTTGAAAAAAGAATGGTTTCGATAACAAAACCCCGGAGAAGGGAACAAGGGGGAAAAGGACAAACACACATCTTTGAACAAAGCTAGGTGACTGGTAGAGCGACCGAAAAAATCCGCCTGGTCCTGGTTCGAGACCAGGGTGTATCACCAGGAAAATTGCAACGAAAAAAAGAAACAAATGAGCAGAAGCTGGCGAACAGATCCCAGTTATGTGAGCGCAGGAAGAAAATATAATAGAGGTGCGCAGAACAGTTATTTATGACGTATATAAGGTTATGAATGACGCAGTGCTTTTCGCCTCAAACCGGCATTCGCACACCGCTACAAATATTAGTTACTATACAGACGACTACAACAGAATCGTACACAAACTAACAGATGCATAGGAATTAAAAAATATAAAGAAAAGGCATATAGCGCATAAATTTCTTCCCCGCATGTCCAACCCAGAGCCGTGTCCAACCTACAAAAACGAAAATCAGATTGTGTTGGCATGTAGCATGAACTTAGTTGCATACCGAAATCCGATAACCAATTGCCTCTCCGGTCTATAGACAGATTTGGAAAAAGACACAACTGAAGCAACACCAAGTGAGGCGAGTACGTACCGGAGATCTTATTATCGCATTTTGCAGAATCCTATTTGCCTATCCAAAATGCTATTGGATCGCCGAGAAGGTTAATTTTTTTCGGGCCAGCAAAAGGAAGTCCGGAAAAGCCGACCTAGAAGGCGAGGCGTTGAGATTGATCAATGGAATAAACAAATTCAAAATCAAAGTATCCTTGATCAGAATAATATGTACCACGATCATGACTGCAACAGTTATAATGTACTCGAATCATTTTCACCGAAGCCAAATATAATGGTTCCAGTCTCAAAGGGAACTATACCCTGGCCACACGCTCAGATGTTATAGGCGAAAACAAAGCTTAATGGATTGTAAAATCATATCTCCTGGTTACCACCGAGCAGTGGCGTAACTAGGGGGGGGGGGGGGCAGGGGGGTACAAGTGCCCCGGGCGCCGCTTGGGAGGGGGCGCCGAGCCAAGTCCACCCCACATGTGCCCAATGGAAAAAAATGGCAGCGGGGCTACGTGAGGGGCGCGAAATTTCATTTGCCATGGGCTATGAGGGGCGCAAATTTCATTTGCCATGGGCGCCGTCATAACTAGTTACGCCACTGCCACCGAGCCGACTTCTTGGGAATATAAATAGCTTTGAGGCGAATTGACGTTCCCTCGAAAATTGCTTTCAGGCGCCATACATCACACCACGGTGCATGTTACCTGAAAAACTTTAACGCTGCTTGAAGTACGTCGGAATCACACGAAGCAATGTTTCCCGACACTTTGCCACGCAACATCACAACTCCGGTCCCACGCGTTCACTCGCAGCAAACACGGGCACAGAAAGGTGCCACGTCCTATTGTCCTCATAATAAAAGAAAATGTACTTACACAAACACATCTTTTGTGATTCTTTTTTTAATTTTAAATATGAAGTTTTTAACTGGACCGACAAAAAACCGACAAGGTTCCGAAACGCTTCCTGATTCTGCGATTTCCATTGAAGACCAGAACCATTTAAGGGGCAATACTGTTTTAATTGTATACTACATGCGAGGGATTCTTTTTTCTCTCATAGTGAATTCATTACGTTGCGAGTATTTGCGGCGAGGAGTTTGGGTATCGCCGCCTGGTGGATTGTTTTCACAAAGCAGAGTGAGGATACTTCAACTTTCTCAACTTGTGCAGGCACGTGCAATGCCGAGCTTCTATGCGCAATGAAAATTAAAACATTACCGCGTGGGTCGCACGTGCACTGCACATAGTGATAAAAACAGACAGAAGCGACCCTGGCGAGCTTCTCACCGTGAATACTACTAGATGGTCAGCGAATGCCACAATTTGATTGGCCGAGGAGCGATCGATAATGAGATGCTAATGAGATTCTCGGGAGTCGCCACTCCCTCCATTGCCTTAATCTTTCCAACAGCTCAAGAAACGCAGTGCGTGCTGACTCTATCGATCATCTCGTCACCGCACCGAAGCCAATGAGATTGCTCAATTATTTGATAAGGTCGCCGAAGGACCAATGACGAAGCTAGGAGCGCGAACGTGCGTTTTCGCGTTTCTTGAATTGTCCCCGTTTACAGATGTATATAAAGGGACACTACAAGGTGCCGCAAGAAAAAGGAAATGCATTTTTTTATTGCAACAATAAACTACACATTCTCCGCCCAAATGTAGCGCTAGACGTCCAAACCAGATGCCAACGTTTCAGCACGAACCGATATTTTACTTACAAGTTATACGGGGTTTTCGAAACATTCCAATGGGAAAATGGTGGCCGATGGAGTTCTGGAATACATGGAGTTTTATGCCACCCGAAACAGAGAAAGGGGCGAAAAGGGGCCCTCTTTTTCCCATCGAAATTTTCAGAAAATCACTTCTAACTTTTGAACAAAAAATATCGGTTCGCGCTGAAACTTTGCAATCTAGTTCGGACCTCTAGCGCTACCTGTGGGCGGAGAATGGGCGTTCGGAGATACATAGTTTATTTTCGCGGTGACGAAATACCCTGTAAATTTTTTTTCGGGGATACCCCGCATATATGGCCGACGCAAACTGTTTGACAGTAAAAAGCAAAACAAACATGAAAGTAATGCCGTCTCCTCAGGTTAATGTCAGCACTACAGATGGTCCCGTGAAAATATCGCCCCTCTGGCTGGTTGCGGGAACTTGGTCGTCAGTTTGGATTCGGATGGATTCGACACGACCTATACTCGTGTGCGCATCAAGAACCCCAATAAAAAGAAAAAGAATGCGATTCCAAACAGTGTCTCGCTAATTTTCTCCTCTGTATGTAGCGAAATAAAATATTTGTAGGTGCATTTTAAATTAGCTATATGCCATCTTATCAAGCCTCAGGCTCTCGGTCGTATGGTTGTTTTACCCAATAAACACCTTTGAACCTTTGTGCACGTTCCAAAGGCCAAACGCACCCTTCCTTCTCCCGACGATCAAATCTTGTAAGAACTATACTTCTCGCAGCGTATGAACCGTAAGCAAAACTTACATTTTTTTTCTTAAAGTGACAACGGGTATAAAATAATTAAAGCCCGTGCACAATAATGTTTACGTCATCACAATGAAATTGAGCGCAGACAGAAATTGTACACGAGAGCTGTGTAAACCATTGACTCGGTCTCGTGCTCGATCGGTGCGTAGAGGGACTAACGGTGTCGGGCTCCGGCCCCTTTGCTGAGTTGGCGACATCCTACCACGTAAGAGTTCCATAGAGGTATTAAAGATGTTGTTGTTGATTATTCTAGGTGCTGTTGACCGACTCCAGCAATGCGCGTTTCTGCGACGGGCAAATCGTGGGAGCCCCGGCACTGGGATGGCATGTCTGGAGACGGCCTTACCAGCTCGATGAGGAACGGCACCAGTGCCCCGCCCACGCGGGTTCCCACGAGGCATGCTCCGACCCCCACGGTGCGTAGCACGGTGGGGAACACTTCGGCAGCAAACATCCAGACGACCGTGAGAGCCGCAGATGCCAGTACCTTGCCTCCGATGCCCAAGCACTGGCGCAACCACGCCAGCTCAGGGCCTGGGTCACAGTGCCGACCGTTGAGACAAGGCCATCGAGTAGCTGGTCTGTGGACGCGTGTTTGTCGTCTGATATTCTGCTCAAGAGAGCTACTGCGCATGCCCAGAACGCGTTCCACATGCCCAGTAGACAAAGATGAGGATGATAATTCCTGGAGAAGGGCAGGAAGGGAACATAGGACAAACACAAATGTCCAAATTGGAGTTTTGTGTTTGTCCTGTGTCTTCCATGTTCCCCTTCTCCGGGAATTATTATCGTCATTCTTGTCCAGCTCGTTTGTGCCTTTGCATTAATTGCATTATCATCGATAAAGATGACAGCGCGCAAATGGCGATTATGGGAGCAATCTTGTACACTATAGAAAAAGTCCAACGTGTCTACTCTTTCACACAGCAGTTGCGAGATAGAAGAGCGACTGCACATAGATAGCTCAAGCTTCTACCGAATGTGCAGTGAGCGGGACAGTTTTGCCATGTGAAATTTCAAAACACAGTTATTTTCCTGTACAAATAAAAAGAACCAAAGCAAAAAATTTCCTGGGTCAAGGTTGGGCGAATTCTCAGGCTACCGAGTTTAGCGAAGTTATTTACTTGTGGCGCCATCTCCCGATAGACGCAGCGAGAATATAACAGAGAGTGTCGTCTGCTTGCTGGTCCTGTTGGGAGATGGCGCCACAAGTAAATAGCCTCGTTTACTCGGGCGTCCGCGAACGCTCCCAATCTTGACTTTTGCCAAGCTTTTTTCTCTCACTTGTTTACGGAAAGAGAGCTACGCCTTGAAATTTCCCACGGTAAAACTGACCTGCTCAGTACAGATTCGGTGAAAGTTTGAGCTTTCTATGAGCAGGCGTCGATTGTTTTCGGTTCGTTTTACAGCGGGGCTAGGTTGCAACGATTGGCTCTCCCAACTGATTTGAGGGAAAGTAGATGCACTGGATTTTTTAGAGCGCAGTCCACAGCTCTCCTGAAGCCTCGAGAAACCTAAGCCTCTTAGAGGTGCATCGGCTGCTAACCCTGAGACTTTCATGTAGTACTTCTTCAGGTTCTAGCCTCGGCTATCATCGGGACACGTTCGAGTTGTCTTATAAAGTGCGGCAGGAGGGACATTTCAACGAATTCACTAATAAACAAACTCTGATACATTAACGTTGTTTTCTCGTACTTGACGCAGAATTGTGAATTCCTTCAATACTTCTGAGAAGTTCTATAAAACTGACCTCTTTGTGTTTCGGTAAATACCCAACTCTCTCTGTGGAAATGATTGTGGGACTGCGGCGGACGCAATCAGCTGATTTCCACCAGCAAAGGCCAAAGGTTTTCGAGTAGGCCCAGGGCGTTTTTCGTCCAATTAAATTACAATGTGCATCCTTCAAGAAAAGCACGAAGACAGTTGAAACTAGGAAGAAATGAACTTGGAAGGGCAACACTCTGGCAACCGACGTTGTGCCTGGTTTCTTCACGGCCCCCAAGGGGTTTATGAACATTACGTGAGCTGTCACTTTGACGGTTCAAAGAGATGATTTGATTTGAGTTCACTATAAACATACAAAGCGATTTCCTTCAAAACGTGCATACTGCGGGCACTGCGCAAGCGTGTGAACTTGTTTTTTTTTTCAAAGATCGAAGGATCAGCGTCACCACTTTGGCGTGACGTCAAAAACATGCGTTGGTGTCAAAGCACAGAGGCTGCATGTGACAAAAGATAGCGTGCTATATAATAGTGTAGCCACCAATCAAGCGGCAATATGACGTCACATATTTTTTTAACCTGGTTACCAGCGAACACCAGGAGGCCGATGGCA
Source organism: Ixodes ricinus (assembly GCA_037355805.1). Taxonomy (NCBI): domain Eukaryota; kingdom Metazoa; phylum Arthropoda; class Arachnida; order Ixodida; family Ixodidae; genus Ixodes; species Ixodes ricinus. The sequence continues at coordinate 170,772 of JAZHYW010041503.1, forward strand.
ACGGAGCAGGCGCCTCCTACGGCGAAAATGACCAGCATGGTCAGTCGTCTGCGGCACCACCGCACCGTGCAGTAGCAGAGCAGACAGACCGGAAACCCGGCGGCGGCCGCCAGGAGGAAGTTGATGTAAGGGTTGCCTCCCAGTGACGTCACCGAAAACTGCAGACCGTAGAAGACAGCTCCGCACGTCATCCTGCGCGATGGTTCGATTTCGTCCATTGTAGGACCGGGCATGTTTCAAAGGTGGCCATTGCAGCATCTCATATAAGAAAGTAGATCGTTCTAACGCGCTGATGACAATGATGAAGAAAAAGGAGGAAAGTAAATTGTGTTCACGATGAGGCTGAGAGGAACCTCATACAGGAAAAAAAACGCGCCTCAGAGTGTGCCGGTATGATTAGAAGTCTGATTAGAAGTCTGATTAGGAGTCTGATTAGAAGTGTGAACCCGGTTTTAGGGGAACCTTAAACTGAACTCACGATGCGTAGACGAGCACGATGCTGTACCGCCGCACTTTTCGTGTCCTCAGAAGGTCGGAACAGTTCACTTCCCTGCTTCGTGATCTTGCTGAAAAAAAAAAGAAGAAAAAAAATCGCTTATTAGATTTTTCTTTTTTTAAAATTTTTGTGAGGTAGTGCAAAGAGCGAACAAGAAGCGTCAACTTCCCGCGCGCTAAAATGAGTATGTGTAAAAGTTGCGTTCGACCACCTGACAAGATGCTCTGTATACATATACAGTTATCATCCGATTGGCCAGTGGCTTCATATGTACTTCATTTGTTTTGGTCTATAACAGAGTGACGTGTATGCTTCATTGTATGATATAAACAAGACCAACTAATTTAGAGCTCTGTGACAACAAAGCGCTGCCATTCAAACCTTTTTGCCCTTCTTGATTGGCGAGCATTTTAACCTTAAAACGTCCTTGACTTGGTGTTCAGCATTTCATGAAGCCTGATTAGCGTGGCCGCGAAGTTCGACGCTGATTGGCTAAGGGGGACGTCACGTGACCAGAGGGGTTGGCGAGGAGGAGTGAGATGGGCAAGGAGGAGCTCGACCACCTGTGCGCACTGCGGGAGAGGAGATGGAGAGCATGGAAGGCTCTGGAAGATCGTCAGGTTTATCAGCCCGATTAGCGGTAGTATCGCTTCATTCTAGGGACAACTGTAAAGTGTACACATGGGGTACGCGTTAAACTATCTAATGAAGAGCTCCGCGGGAGTATCGCTAAACATTTGTTATGCTAGAACTCTTCACGTATGCAACACGATTGCCTATAATTTTTTTTTGTTCCTTAATACGCACTTGTACCACGGTGATTAAAAAACTTTTCGCACTCCGGATATCCTAAAACTTCTGTTCTTTGTACGAGATCGCGTTCCCTCCAGTCATTGTTATGGAGGTTTTCCTGTTTACCTTTCTCTCTTCTATTTTTATGATTTTCACTTCCGTTCATTGCACAATGTAGCAAACCAGCACTAGGCGCTGGTTGACATCATTGTTTAATAAACGCCTACCTCTCTTTAAACGCTTCAGGTCAGTTTGGTTGTGACTGCGGTGCGTGAAACAGTCTTTCTTTCGCGAAGAAGTGTTTTGGAATGAGTGAAAATTCAAGGAAGGCGGCACCTGTGTCAGCCATGAAGAAGGAAATTGGCGCCCGTCTCCTTCTCCGTCTCCCGGTGAAAAGACGTAGATTTGGCCAACGCTTTGGTTCCATTTTCCTGCCAAAACTTGTTGTGTATGTGTTTTTTTTTATCGCTATGCGTTACCGGCACTTAATTCAAGGAAGGATGTCTCCACCTAAACACAGACTTCCAAGCATTTTAACTGATGTTTTCAGCTTCATTCTACCTTTTGGGCAGCAAATAATGCGTGTACTGAGAGCGGTAATGGGCAAAAGGGTGGCTTGCTTCTCATCATTGCCTACGAAACGGTAAGGTTTCCCAAAGATGTCGTAATCTGACACTGCAGCCTTAGATAACAAAAACACAAATTGGCAATAGTCAAGGTCAGGTTAAATGAGATAAATGGACGAAGAGCGCGTTGGGTGCGGGTCAAGTTTGAAGAAAGAATAAACATGTAAGACAATGACGACACAACGCCATCTTCCATAAAATATGAAAGAAAGATGTGGTCGTGTCGTCTTCGTCTTGCATGTTTATTCTTTCTTCAATTTTGTTTAAATTTGATTCGCGATTGTAAGCAATTGCACCAGAAGAGAACTCATCGCAGTCAGTGAAGACACATAAAATTAATCTTGTCAACTGGGGTCCTTTGAGAAGGACATTAGTTAACTAGTTCTGTACAATTAAGATCTCGGCTAAACTTAAGGAGAAGTCTTTTTTTTTTCTCAGGCGTGTTCATGACAAACATGATAACTTTTCCCCTTCGACGCTTCGTGACGTTAGTTCGTGGGCCATCGAGTACCTCTGTAATCTTTCGGCGAAGTTGCTCGATGATGGAGTCCACGTTCTTGATCTCAATGCCGTTGGCAGTCCCCGCTTGGAGGAGAACCCTCCGTGCCTTTTTCAACTTTCCCGTCGCCACTAACCAGCGCGGCGACTCAGGAGGTACCTGAGGGCGAAGACAATCAAATTCACTCCATGAACCGTCAAGCCGCAATCACACTGGCAATACAGCATACAACACAGTCACCGTTTGAGGCGTAGTATACGTTTCATCCTTGTGTGACTGTCCTGTCACGATGGTCATTCAACAACTGTAAGTAGACATGTTCGAAGAATACATATCCGACCGCGATCGTCTGCATCTTTTGCAGAGGTTGTGGTGACGTCAGAACGCCGAGCTCTGATTGGTTCGGAATGAAAGATAGTGGGTAGACCTCAAGGAAGCTTGCTTTGAGGTCTACCAACTATCCTTTAATCAGAGCCAATCAGAGCTCGGCGTCCTTCTGACGTCACCATAACCCCAGCAAAAGAAGCAGACGAACTTGCTCTCCGCATATGTATGAAGCAAGCATGCTTCGGACATGGCTGAGGCCTCTCCAGATAGTTGAATGTCATCGTGTCGGCAGAGAACGCCATGTGTTTTTTTACGAGACGTATCATTAGTGTGCCTGCGGCTTAAGCGGACGCGTCCCTCGTTTCACCGACGCATAGGGTCTTCGAAGACCTGCCGAAATAAAGCCTAACTTCACCAGAACAAGAAGCGCCCCGAACGGAACAGTGCTCACGTCTGCTGCCATCGTGGCGCTCCCAAAGGAGACGAAAACGGAGTATACGGTTACGTTCGTCACCGCAAGGTGCCTGGCTTTCCAAACTCACGACAGATATCCGTCCGCGAGCTCGATGGAATGTGTAACACTATAGACCCTAAATAAGCTAGGCCCAGAGCATCGCTACGATCCATTTACATGTTGTCTGCGAGCGCCGCCATTTTGTTCCCTAGTGCAGAGTGGGTGCGCTAGCTATAATTCCAGAATGCGACTTTTTGAGCTTTGGATACGGCGTCGGGAAGCTCGGGCGAGTTCGATTTTTCCTCTGTCGCGCGAACTGTGTTCACATTTTTTTTCTGGAGGACGGAAAAGCGTTTCCTGCAATTTCAGATAAAGCGTCAAACAACTGGCAACAGTGATCTTAAGAACCAAGATGGATGAAGTGTCCAGTTACTCTAAGCGTGGCTTGTTTATAGTGACTCTAAACAGCACTATCGCTTGATTGCTATAATTAGCTATATATATAGGTGTCCCAAGCGGACCTTCTGATGTAAAACGAGCCACAAAAATCGAAGCCTGCACATATAAAGCTCAAACTTTCACCGAATGTGCACCGAGCAGGTCAATTTTACCGTGTGAAATCGCAAAGCGCAGTTCTCTTCCCGTTAAAAATTAGAACAAAACTTGCCAAAGTCGAGGCTGGGCGCGTTCGCCGACGACCGAGTTAGCGACGCTATTGACTTGTGGCGCCATCTCTAGATGGGTGCAGCGAGCAGACGACGCATTCTGTTGTCGGCTCGTTGCGTATATTGGGAGATGGCGCCACAAGTAAATAGCGCCACTAATTCGATCGTCTTCAAACGCGGCCAATCTTGAGTTTGGCAAGTGTTTTGCTCTAATTTTTTTACAGGAAGAGAACTGTGCTTTGAAAATTCACACGGTATAACTGACCCGCACAGTGCACATTGGGGAAAGTTCGAGCTTTCTATGTGCAGGCGTCGATTTTTCCGGCTTGGTTTACAGCGGAAGGTCCGCCTGGGACACCTCTATATCTAACACACACACACACACAAACACACACACACACACACACTTAGCATGTGCCCTATTCATTCAGAACACATTCTGAGCTTCCCGGTGTCTGTCAGCATGGTGAAAAGCTAGTGTAAGTTTCGCCTTCCCTATTCTCGAAGGCCGAGTCCTCGTTTGTGAAAAACCGACGTGTTTCTAGAAGTCCCCTAAAAGGCGAGAGCAGCCAGTGTTACGAATAGGCTGCTTTCATTGACGTTGTTAGGTCCACCATTCTGTTGTTATGAGCTGTCAGGCGCGTGCTGGAGGCAAGCATTCCTAGAATTCATCTGACACTATCCAATGCGTTCTGCACAGACGCTTCTACGTAGGGCTCCGTAGTTTAGGGGTGCATTTTTCTTCGAATTCCGGGATGTTTTCTCGGGGTTTATTTTTCCCACAGATTCTGTGTTTTCGGTCTCTTTTTTGGGGTGTCGGACAAGAAATCGGAGTTTATGTTAAAGAAAACAAGACGCGCGGGCATGCCATTTTCCTGTCTCAAGAGAACAGATGCGCGACACGGATACGTAAAAAAAGAAAAAAAGTCCTTGTACCGATAAAAAGAAAGAGATAAGGGGAGTAGTATCGAAGAAAGCAGCAGTCTCACGCGTGCAGTTCAGTGGTTCAGGGTTAACAAAAAAACAAAAAAAGCTCTAGACAAAAAAAAATCTGTTCGTGAACTATATTATATATATATACATAGTTTTTTTAAAGGACAGCATTAATTTGGGGTGTTTCGGTTTTCCCTGATTTCGATTAGACCAGTTCGTGGGTTAGCTTTCAGAGTATGTCGGTATTTACAGAAAACAACACAGAACCCTACTTCTTAGAGTTATCACGCTGACACCTCACAACAGGAAGGGTGGATTGACGTCGCGTGAAAACACCCTATCGACCAACCCACTGTTTATGAACAAGCCCACGTGTGCCCACGCCGGTGGTGGGCAGTGCGCTACGCAGGGACTGGAGCAGTATATAGCTCCTACGGGCGCAGACGCAACGCAATCCTTTGATCCGCGTGTTTAGCCGACAACATGGCCCACAGAGCAGCTCGGCGCGAGTCACGTGGTTTTCAGGTTCCAGGAGGCGGCCCGCCCTATGGGAGAACGTATGGAGATCAACGATTTACCGTTAATTAAAAAATAAACGCCGAGTTAAAACTTTTCGAAACTAGTCTGTAGTAAAGTTGGTAAAGCACTAGACTGATGTTATCAAAGTTTTCATGTATCGGATGCTGTGAAAATTTTAGAAGGCAATTTCCAAGGCAATGGCGTTTTAAGCAGACGATTTTTGTGCGCAGCGGAGAGGAACTTTCTGGGTTGGCCAGAGCGGGTCACGTGGATAGTGCGACGTCGCCGTGACGTCGCCGCGTCGTCTGCCGCATAATGCCGGTCAGGCAATTTAAAAAAGAAAAAATTTACGTCCTGACATGGCACGCAATTTAGCGCAAATTATTCTAAAATGTTCCTTTATTATGTCAAAAACTATTGACGTTCCGAACATCCCCCAATATTGAAGAAACGAATGATTTTCTCACGTTCCCCATGCATTTCTGATCGGAGTTGGAAGCCCCGAGCGTTCGCCGCTAGTTGCCAAGAGATGGCGTTCTAGGATCGCGCTACTCTGCTCCGAAGGAGCTATAGAGTGTCTCTAGCAGGAACCAGATTCGTCCGAGGCTTAGCATCTGCGCACGCGCAGTGCCGACAGCAGCGCCACCGCAGTGACGAGACGTCAGAAAGTTTAGTTGGTGTATAGCAGACGACGCCTACGTCGCTGCCTTTGAGCCTGCTCAACCTCCAATCAGAGCTCCACGCCGTCACGTCATTGCACCCGCCGCGCCGCCGTTCCGAAATACCCACGTGGCCGCGCTGAGCGGACACGCTCCTCGCCTCCCACCACCGCCGCCCAGGTTCCGTTCCCGTGGCTCTCCGCGCCTCTGCAGAAGGAGCAGACGAACTTGTTCGCCGGGTTACGATAAGCGATCATCGCACCAGGACCAGGCGAGGAAGACCACCAGGGGCAAGGAGATGGCGACCTGCAGGTGTCTCCAGTCTTGGAAGACCCAGGCAAAGGCCGGGAGAGCGCAGAGCCCCAGGGCAAACCCCAAAGAGAAGGCCACGGCTGTCGTCGTCCTCTTACGTGGTCCGACCACCTCCATCACTGCGGAGAAAGTATCGAGCAGGGCCGTCATGTACCTGCAGGGTGCTTCTGAGCGATATTTCGGGCGTAAAATATTCGCATAAACAAACCAATGAACGGAGTTCATTAAAACTTTTCACAAATGTTTCTTTATGTGATGCATTGATCACATCAGCTTATACTCGTGAAGTTTGAGTACTCAAACTTCATGAGTATAAGCTCCAATAAAAAAAGATAGGCCTAAAACTCTATCTATATATTTTCTTATGCACAGGGAGAACAACGGAGGGGAAAAGGTCTGGGTGACGCTGCCACTCATAAACGGTACCACACACCTCGGATCTACTGGATCTATTCTGGATCTACTTATGGGTGTTCATCTCAAAGACGATTTCTCGTTTGGTCGTTTATGTTGCGCCATCTGTGAGCAGCAGACTAAACCAGACGCTCTTTACCGTTTTCTTCCCTTTGCTACAATAAAACAAACACAAAATTTTACGGGTTTTTTTTTTTTGACACCTAAGTTTATGAAATTTGAGTGTGATGAATGTACCACCTGAAGACACCTCTTGTGAGAAGTTTATTTGCACTCAACTCATCGGTATATTCGATGTTTTTTTTACCCGAATAGCGCACGATGACACCCTCTAGATACAAGTAACAGCAAGTCGGTATTTAATAGATCTAAAGTACAAACCTAAGTAGTCATTTACTTGGTAACCATAACCCGAGGCATAATTTGTCGGAATGTGCAGGTTACATTTTTGCGGGTACTTTAAAGGAATCTCCAACAAAATAAGGAAGTGCTCTGTACAAGGCTCTAAATGATGAAATCACACCATGACAGAGTCATCCAGATGCTTCATTAACATAAACGTTTCCTTTCTAGTAAGACAGTTCTAAAATCCCACGTGGATACTTAATAGCGAACTGCGATGGCAATGCCCCTTGTCACGTGGGATTCTTTTTTCTTTTTCTTTTTTTACTGCATTTTTGTTTTTTAGGCTCAAAGAAATTAGAGTAATTAGTAAGGCTACTTTAATAGAAACGACATGATGGGACGCCTCTCAGCAAATTCAAAACGTTAGACAATTAATCTGTGTTAATTAACAAGCTTGGCACAGAGAAAAAAAGAATAAATAACATGACTCGTAGGGCTGTGAACGCTACAGCTTTGGTTCCACGCGGATAGCTCTAATTTATCTTCTTAAAGTTTTGGCGAAAAAAGATTTTAAACACCGTATATACAGGGTGTTTTTCTTTTAGAGGTTTTCCAGATTTGTTTTACTAGAAAGTCCGTAAACGCTACACTAATGTGTTCTGTGCCGGATAAGTGATATACGGCCACGGGGTCATAGCAAAGGGTGTTAATCATGACTATAAGTCGAATAATTAACAGATTAATCATTCACTTTTACTTTAGTGAAAATAAACACGCGCTTCCAATTAGACACTTGCTCGACGTCATGAAAAAACTATTAAATAAGTATATTTTGAATATACTTTGAGCGCGTTGAAAGCGTGGCAGTGCATTAGAGTTAACACTCGTGCCACGAGCGCAGGTTGACCTTGCGAAAACACGATTATAAAGAGACGAAAAACCGCGCCCCAAGCCTTTCTGAAGCTCACTGATTAAGCGGCTTTCAATGACACTCAGCACGTCTCTAATACGAACCTAATGTTTATACGTACCGATGGAAAAATAAACAAATTAGTAGAGCTAAATATTTTACTTATGGTAACAATTAGCTCCCTGCGTTATTTCCTCCTGGGTCAACGCAGCTGTTTACGGCTTTCGTTTAAAGAAATGCGTAAGGCCTTAATAAATACAGCTTGTACATTAAAAAACAACAGAGTCGCATCGCCCTTACGTAAGCAAAAACACGACGCCTGTCCAAGGCCCAGTCCAAGGCCTACCAGGGACCTCGAGACCAGGAGGAACAAGAAGGACGGGGACACCGAGACTGCCGAGGCCGCCGAGAAGGCTGAGGGCGAGGGAAACGATGACCAGCGGTCGACGTCCCAACCTGCGCGGGAAAAGCAATCGGTGTATTTTCATTGAATTTGTATTACCCGAAAGACATCTAGCGATGCATCAAGCCGCAGCCATACTGCTATGTATACTCGAACAAAGGACACGGTGTTCTATGTCGACATCAACAAAAAAACACGCTGCAGACGTTTTTTTGGTATGATGTATCAGCAGTATAGCCGCGGCTTTACATGTGGGTGAAAGCATGGAAGTGAGAAAAGGGCTGATGGGTATACAATATATACCTATACAGATACATGTAAACAGAAATTGCAACTAGTGATATATAGATGATGTCGTGCTACATTACACAGGATGTCTGATTTTAATTCGAACACATTTTTAAAAAAATGTTCTAGAAAATGCATTAATGGGGTCTAAAGAAGTGAGGAAAACGGCGAGAGGGACATAATGCAGGTGGGCTAAACATCACGATAAGTCAAATTATGAACGAAATTTTTTTAATCAACTTTCTACCTGGTAAAAATGGACACGTCTGTTTTAATTAGAAAATCGTCGAGTGCCATATCGGACCACTAAATCAGTAAATTTTAGAGAAGCCCAAAGCTCGTTAGGGAAGTGTTGAGGGTGCGCTTAAGTTGCCACACGTGCAATTGGCACAGGACCGCGACAATACGAAAAACGCGGATCATGATATTTTTTTCGATTGTTTCGACGGTCCGATTACCCGATTTCGTCTAAACAAACAACGGGAGCTGGTTCACCTATCTCCCAGGCTGGAGCAGACCAGGGTGCCGACAAGCATCCCAGTCATGGTGGCGCTCTGGACCAGAGACCGCATCCAGGCGCTGTCGCAGACCAAGTCCCACTATATATAGGCGCCGAAAAACAGGGCAGCGAGTTTAATCACCCCTTCCTCTGCCAGTGCATCTTGACCATTCACACTGCTCGCACATCACACAAAACACACGGTGCTTTCTGCAGACATGATAACAGAATTGTCTGCGGACACGTCTCAACATGTTTCAAGCATGTTTTGCTACCCATACATGTGTCCTTCGGACGTGCCCACAGAGAGCTTTTGCGTGCCCAATGTGACATGATCGTTATACAAGCAAAGTGAGACAGTCTCTGCAGATTGTCCTTTCCATGATGAATTCGCCGCGTGACACGCTCAAGGCCACCCTTAAAGCCGGGGTCACACTGCCCATACAACACGCAAAAGACAGCCTGCAAACACGAGTCACCGCAATACCCGCGGTTCGAATGCCGCGCGTCGAGTTTTCTCCTCGAACTCGTTGCCGTGCGGCATTCAAAGCACAGATCTGGCGGTGACTCGCGTTCAAATACTGTATGCAGACTGTCTTTCGTACGATGTGTATAAGCAGTGTGACCCCGGCTTAAAGTTGCGAAACCATCGCTTCTTTGTGTGTGTTCGTTTGCTAAGAAAATAAAAATAAACTTTCTTTATTGCGCGACCGGAGAATTTTTTGCAGTGCCCCTTGCTCACAATCACATTCAGTTGATGTCGCGTCAATGACGCACAATCGTTCAAAAGAAAACAAAAACTAAACAAGGTTCCTAACATGTTGTATGTGTCGCAAAAATTCTCTGCTACCTGTCACTCTGGTCGGACGAGGGTCTTTGTCTCATTTCAGTGGTATATGCACGCATACATATATTTACTAGCACCACCATTCACACGGCCATCATACATATATCCCTTTGCAATCATCATGCCCGTCCCCTAATTAAGTCGCGAGCACATGCCAGGAACGGAGGATCACGATCTGATTCGCCGCCGACCATAAATTTACTTTTATGATCGCGTGAATCAGGTATAAAACGTATTGAATATATATCTATGTGTATGTATACCACTCAAATGACAAGAAAGCGAGTCTGTTTTAAAAATTCATAGTTCGTGCGTGATCAATCACACCCTGCAAAAGTGAACTCGCCGGACTTTGGCGACAGAGCAAAGGCGGATGCGAAACGCACAAACAATGCGACAACCGCCCCCGAAGACGCCTTCGTCTGCTCTGAAGCGCCATTTTTAGACTACAATCAATCGCGAGATATGTAGTATCGGCTACGCGAAAGACAAGCGGAAGACTAAAGATCGCATCGATAAAAGCCACGTGACTTTCACCGCGGTCTACCTACCTCTTGGACGAGAGAATGCCGGTAGAAGCTCTCGCCGTACTCCCATCTCTCGCAGGCGACCGTGATGTTTTCAAGGGCCACGAGCTCAGATCCAACGCGCTTCACCGGGAACATGAAACAGCTGCTGTAACGAATGTCACCCCCAATGCCCGTCTCATGGGGTAGCGCCATTGCCTTCCACTGGTCCACTGTCACATTACCAACGAGTTCGTCTGGCGGAGCACACCAGTGCTCTACCGCCGGAAAAAGAAAGTGTACACCACCAGGTGAAGGCCGGTTGGGAAACCTCTCAACAGACAGAACATGAAGATGTTCCTCTGGAACTTGCCGTAGTCCCCGATGACGCTGGTGACGTCCATCACTCCTGGTGCAATCTTCTAGAGCTTTCAGAGTTGTACTGATCACACGAGGATCAACTATGGTTTTCACATTTGTTGAGGTTGGACTATCGGCACATGGTGAGGACAATGCCGCTCCTGGTACAGTCTTCAAGATCTTACAGAGTCGGACCGTTCACTGCGAGGATCAAGGACAGTCTGATTTCCACAGATATTGACGTTAAAATATGGGCAATATGTTCGGGACAATGCCGCTCCTGGTACAGTCTACTATTGACTTCAGAGTTCACTCGCTCCAAGAAAATTAGCCACCAGCACAATGCTGGCTTCTACTAACAATGGATAGTGAACAGCACGACCTAGCAGCGACCCGGTATGACCAGCGGCTGATCACTATACATCAGGACCTGGTGGAACTGTAACTACAGAGGGCAGAGTCGCGCCAAGGCACCTAAGGCACTCAAGGAAGCGTGCTTGTCTCGTGACGTTTCCATCGACAGAGACCGAAAGTCAGCGGGGGCCGCTCTTCTCCCTCAAACGTCCGAGGGAAAGCGGATGTCGTGGTATCTCGATAAGGCCGTCGTGAGAATTGGTCGCGCGGACACTGCCACGGGACGATAGCCGTCAAATAAACACAAAATAGCCGCAAACTTTTTCTCTCAGTGCAGTGCTGTATAGGAGACGACCGAGAAAAAAAAAACGCCTCTTTTCGGAGATGAGAAGTCAGTGTGCACTAATGTCAAAAGCTACTGGCGCGAGCGCTGTGTCTCGACTTGGGGCGTTGGATTTGCACGCACTCTCGCGCAACGATACAACGGGGCGCCCGCCATACTTCTTTCCCCTCAAAGTTCGACCGCAGCCGGCGATCTAAAGGAGTCAATTAAGCGGCGCCAAAAGTGCAGCGTCACGACGCTCGTCGTCTTTGTGCACTTGCTATCCCCGGCTAAACCAATAAATAAACCAATAAACCTATGGTCCTACGTTTTTTTTTTTGTGCCTTACTGGTTTGGCCAGTAATAGAAAACACACAAAAACGACGACTGCCCATGCACCTTCTTCGCTGTTTGATGGGCTCCATCGGCTTTTGTCCATCGAATACTATCGGAGTTGGTGTGAAACGGAGTATACACTAACACGCGTCTGTGACGTCACATTTCTGCGGTGGCACTGTTGTCGCTACTGCGCATGCGCACAACGTTCCTTTCACGCAGATCTGGTTTCCGAGCACGTTCAGTGCCCACACCTGTTGTGGGCAAACGCTGACTTGTTTCTAAACATTGCGCCGGTCTATAGATCAGCCACATGCCACGAGCGCCAGTAGCTTCGGTAGCGTTGTATACACGAAGCAAGAAACAAAGTGCTGGCGACTTGTGCGGAATCAACGGCTCCTAGCGGCTATGGAGAACAGAAAGGCGTCGTCGCGACATTCAGGTTTGCTCGCTGGCTTTCTCGAGCCAATCTGATTTTCACAAAGCATACAGCTGGTAATCTAAAAACAAAACTGCGAAAGTATAGGTGAAAAAAATAATAGTGTCGAAAATCGCTAGTAGTTTAACTATTGCTTGCGTTCGACTCAGTATGTCAAGTGACGAAACCGGCCCCCAAGCCTGCCGGCATTTCGCTTCTCTTTGTTCCGACACAATTAGCGCCCAGTAATAGCCCCAAGATAAGGGAGCGTGAAATTCAATTTGCGCGCGTGAGTGTCATGTGCCTATAAATCTGCGGCCTATGAGATAACCCCATTTTTCTGCCCCAGAAATGCTAAGATAAAGTGCCCACGACGAACCTTCCGGGTCATAAACCTAATGGCCGCCGGCTCTAGGCCATGGAGCGGGATACGAACGCTTAAGCAAAGACGTATGTGACGAAAATCAGGTCAGAAGGGCACTTGAACAACTCACGGCATCCACATTTTTTTCTCTGGACCTTAATATAAAAGGACGACGCTTCTCGTAGCGCTCGACAGATTTTCTGTCTTTGCATAATACAGCTTTTCTATTTTTTGTTATTTTTTTACTAAGCTTCAAGAAATCAGTGGTATGCCCCCTCCTACCATAAAATAACAAAGAAATCGCCCACCCAAAATTTCGAGATAATCACTAAAAGCATTTTGAGGACACCTAATCACTTCTTATGAGTTGTGAATTCGAAAGCATGAACGTCGTTTTTCCGCTCCCTTAGTTCGTCTGCGGTGTACTGGCATGGACGGGTCCACGTTTCGCTACTGCCGAGGTTGCGGCCGGCGGCCGAGCGCGCGCTCTCGTCAAGCGGCCGCCAATGGCTATCTAGGAGCCGTTTTGCTCAGCCAATAGCAAAATAAGCAATTCTTTCGCGTTTTTTTTTTTTTTGCGGTTACAGACGCCGTTAGTTTCGTTTCATGAGATAGATAGTTAATGCTTTCGCAATAAACACTGTGGAATAGGGGCTTCTCATGTGAAAGAGCAAAAATGCACAAGGGGCACATGATAGTGTGGAATCCACCGCTTTGCAGCGACGCGCCCGCGTCAAGCTTCACCGTTTGCACCGGTGTGCTCGGAGAAGCGCCATCCGCGGTTACCAGATCGGCTCAGAAGTTTGGGGTACAGGCGCTCGATACCTTCGCCTAGTTTTCGAACGTTTCAAAAGTAGCGTGCGGACGCTTCTTGTTACATGGGTGCAAGCTCATTATTTTAAGCGGTATTCACAGCGGGGGAGAGAAACCCGCGCAGGGATGTGCGTGATGTTGACAGCGGGAGGAATTTTCTCCTCAGCTTTGTGTCTGCGTTTACGGTCCAATTTAACGGTTTCCAGACCTGACACCACCGCAGACGAATGTAGCGAACACTACATTTGACACCGAATAGGATAACGACAAAGATGTAATTGAAATCAAACTGATCCGTCGCAAAACCAGGATTGTTTGTGCCGCCCGAGGATCCCTCACCTCCCCTCCACCGCGTGGCTGACATCATGTAGCGCCGCAACGCAAAAACAAACCCCGGGGTTCTCGTCGCGTGACGCTGCGCGCGCCGGGGAGAATTCAACGGTGTTTCCCTCTCGTACGTGCATACCGATTTACGGTAGTCCTTCGAAAGTCCTCGCTCGTAAATTCGTTCGTGCTTCGGGAAGTTCGTGAGCCACAATGAGCGTCTGTACGGTTTCCGCTGCACACAAGAAGTTTCGTCAGCACAGTACTACCGCTAGCCTGGAGTCTCTAACGTGCATCATGTAGTAGGGATTACACCATCGCACGCCGGTACGACGCTCGTCCAGACCGAAACGGTCGGGGGTGGGGGTTCGAACCAAGGATCCCCTCCCCGGGCTTTGCAGCGCGAGCTTTCACACCACGAGCTCCGTGCTGCGCACTAACACGCACTCGGTCACCGATTCCCCCTCCTTGATCGCTATGGGGTATATTCGCACACTATGGCGATGTGTAAATACGTGTGGCCCTGAATGGTTTGGAAACTACGGAGTTTTAGGACCCAACGGGGATTCAAGCAGCTAGCTATATGTCGAACTGCGCATGCGCGAGACGACTACCCAAGATGCTCGGGGAATCCGATGCGTTGGGGCCCCCTATTCTAGAACTCTATACTCACCAGAGTGAGGAATACAAATCAAGACGATTTAAATCAGACCAGTTTTACTGTAATATTTTAAACCGAACTTTGCCCGCAAAAATATTTCCGAAAATAGTTTTTCTTTTTTGCCGTTTGTCTATTATTTTATGTTTTCTATGAGCGTTTGCCTTGTACTGAAATCAGAAGAATCATCGAGTAAGAAAGATTTATATCAGGCTGAACGCGAGTTAAACGTTTTGAGCATATCGGAGCATTGAGCTTTTACTTCCTTTCTACCTTCCATTTTGTGCGCCAGTTCACGTCCTACTGTCGAGACTGGTTATAACGAAGTCGGTTATAACGAAATAGTGGCTACAGCGAAGCGATCGCGATTTCCCATTCCCTTTTTGGACTTCGTTATAACCGAAGTTGATTATAACGAAATTGCGGATATAGCGAAGTGTTTTCCGATTTCTGTTGACTTCGTTATAACCGCACTCGACAGTATTTCAAGTAAAAAAGAACGCGAAAGAGAGGAACGAAAACTAGAAAAGAAATACGTTATTGCGAGCAAATCAGAATGCGAAAGAAAGAGAAAATAAAGTATATTTGCTAACTAAAATAACCAAGCTGTTTTCGTTCTAGTATGAGGAGGGGAGGGGAGAGGGAGAAGTGAAGGGTACACTAAAAAAGGTTGTTGAATAAACTGTGCTTAATTTTCAGTATTTCTTTCTTCCGCATTGTTAGCAGTGATCGGACGGATTGATCAATCAATCAGCCATGTTTAAAAATACATGTAATGATAAAAAGTGGCTATTTTCTAGCTCCGATGATTTAAACCAAACTAATCTGGTTTACGTCCATAGCAATCCTGACACGTAGGAACTACAAAGAAAATAAAAACGGACAGAACAACGAAGTATATATCTAACACTAAATTTAAATTTATTGAACAACAATCGCCATCCCAAACCTCATTACACCTCAAACAACTCTCACACACGCACACCTCACTACGCATATATTCACACGCGTGTACACACATACACACTCACACAACCCGACACTCACACACACACATACACACACGCACACAGACACACACACACACACACACACACACGCCACACACACACACACACACACGCGCACACACACACACACACAGACGCACGCATGTACGCACGCACGCACACACACACGCACACACACACACGCACGCACACACACACGCACACACACACACACACACACACACACTCACACATCTCTCTCTCTCTCTAGAGGATTGCGAGAAATTCCCGCAATAGACCGATCTCACCAAGCGTTCGGCGCCTGCGTGAAGCCGACAAACTTTAGTTCACAAGAAGCAGGCGGCAGTGTCCGAGATGGCTCGTGCCGTCTTCGTGCTTTTCACGCGCAGAGTTCCAGCGAGGTTCGGGCAGATGCTGAAATACTAAAGTTCCCTCGATGCATTGCGGCAGCGGTGGCGTAGTCAAACTGGCTGGTGAGATGGGTCTATTGGCAAGGTCAGACTGTGAACCCTGCACCACGTACCAACTTTTTGTTCACTTATCAAGAGACAAGGAAAGTTGTCCGACAGAGAAACCACAAAGCACCACAAAAGAAAGGATGATAAAAACTCGAATCGCGAGTCCTTTGACCCACCTGTAAAAACAAAACGAAGAAGAAAAAAACTACAATCCTAGAAACTTTTTTGTTTTCTTATCAAGCGATAAGGAAGGTTGACAGATACAGTTCCCGGAGCTTAAAATACCCATAGTTTCTCTTAACACTCTCCTATCGCTATCTTTCTCTCTATGTAAGACTTCAGTGCCCTCCCACTCGGGTACACAGTTCCTGCATTCGCCCACGTGTTTTGCAATTTCGTAGTTTGGTGCATTATTTTTAACTGCCCTTTTATGCTCCAATGTACGATCGTTTAAGCAAGACCAGTCTGTCCTACTGAGAAAAACATCAGCGCAGAGGAACATTATACACGGCCTCTTCCTGGCAAGGCACAGAGGGATCCCTGTGTTTTTCTCGTGCACCCAAAGCCAACCCTGAGAAAGGCAGTCTACTTTTCTAGCATGTGCTGCGTTTTAAAGACAACGTTAACACCGAACTTTGACGCCACAGCCCTGACATTGTGCGAAATAAGACTGCTTTCTCTGGAGGTGGCAAAAGCAATTCGTTCCAGCACTTTCGTCACCACGCTGGAGATAACCGCCTGTCTGTAGCCCGCCACCAAAAGGCGCTCCAACTGCAAAGCTATTGCCCTCTCCATCCAATGTATACATGACTTTTTGCATGCGTTTCCTATGACAGAAGCAATCACACCTCTCTTCACGGGAACTGTATCAATCAACCTTCCCTTTTTTTCTTTCTTTTTTTCAGGTGGAGAAAAGGTTTTACGGTTCGGGTTTTTCTTTCTTTTCTTTGTGGTGCTTTGTGCTTTCTCTGTCGAACTTGTCTCTTGATAATGAACAAAAAAGTTGGTACGTGGTACCGGGTTCGCAGTCTGCCCTTGCCAAGTGCGGGAGCAAGAGAACGGGATCTACAGACCAGTGGCGTACGCGTCGAGAACACTTAGCGAAACAGAAAGACGATACGCCCAGATTGAAAAGGAAGGACTGGCGGTGGTCTGGGGGTGCGAAAAGTTCCGAGACTTCATAACCGGGATGAAAATCCAGATCGAGACGGACCACAAACCGCTGGTTCCTATATTTTCGTCGAAGAGCTTGGAAGACATCAATGCCAAGACTACAGCGAATGAGACTCCGGATGATGAGGTTTTCTTATGATATCACACACGTTCCCGAAAAGACCTTGTGGCAGCTGACTTCCTCTCCAGAAATCCCCTGAAACATACACCGGACAAGGAGATGGAAGACGAGATATCAGCATACGTGCGAGGTCTCACTGCAAATCTTCCAGCTATGGACGAAAAGTTGAAAGAAATCCAAAGCTAACCAGAAAATTGACGCAGCATGTCAATTTCTAACGCACTACAATACAGAGGGCTGGCCAGCCAAGAAAGCGTTAGACCAGGAGTGCAGTGCCTATGGGCAGCACAGAAGTGACATTGCAGTGGAAGACGGCCTCCTAATGAGGGGGTCCAGGATAATCATTCCTAAGGCAATGAGAAATCAAGTCTTGGACAGCATTCACCAGGGTCACCAAGGCATCGTTAAATGCAGAGCACGCGCCCGTGAATCTGTGTGGTGGCCAGGCTTGTCTAAGCCAACGAGCTTGAGTTAACATTAGAGCGGTAAACAACAGCGGCCAAAAATGGCACCCCCGGTTGCTGCGATCTTGCCTGTTTGCCACATTAGTGATCACGTGACGTTAAGATGGCTACGCCCAGAGGTGGGCCAGATCAGATTGGCCAGATCGCGGTCAGCACATGCGGTGCTCTGGGGCTGCGTTCCAAACTTACTCGAATGGAGCCGGAGGTTAGTGCCGGCGGATCAAGTCGCAGGACAAGACAGATAGCAAAGATGGACGCGGGTAGGTTTTCAAACGCAACGGATACGAGAACTTTATTCAGGAGTGAGATAGAAGTTGCGTTCGATTTACTTGCACCTCCTGCACCGGTGCAGAAAAGTGTTGGGCAGTGTACTTCCGGTCGTATCTCAATGCACATACCGGAAGTGCACTCTCTAGACTTTTTTGCACCGGTGCAGGAGGTGCAGAATCGAACGCAACTTCTATCTCACTCCTGGGCAAGTTCTCACACCATTTGCGTTCGAAAACCTACCCGCGTCCAGTTGCTGTGTCTGTCTTGTCACGTGACTTGACCCACCGGCGTAACTCGGATCCATTCGAGTAAGATTGGAACGCAGCCCCGAGTGCCCATCCGCTGACCGCGATCCGGCCAATCTGATCTGGCCCACCTCTGGGCGCAGCCATCTTGACGTCACGTGATCACTAATGTGGCAAACAGGCAAGATGGCGGCAGCCGGGGGGTGCCATTTCCGCTGCAGGCTTTGGGTTGCGGTTTACCGCTCTAAGGTGATACTCAAGCTCGTTGCTCCAACCGAGATATTGCAGCCCACCATAGCCAAGGGTAGCACACAGCTGCCTTCATACCCACACCATTGCCTACCCAGATAGCCGTGCTGCCAAACGAGCCCGTATTTCTTTTCTGAACGCGCTGACAGCGTCAGTCGGCGCCAGATCTCTCAAGGGTCAGCTTGGGTCCAGACGCAGCTAAAGGCAGCCGATGCTACAAGCGCGAGCTCCGGGCTTCCAGCGTCCCTGCCAAGCGCGCGTGCTCGTGCAGTACAGGCACTGTTCAGGGCCACACGCTCGTGCTTGTAGCATCGGCTGCGTCTGCACCCAAGCTGAAATGAAGATAGCTAGCCATGTCCGTGTGTCCGTCCGCCGTAGGCCGGCGTCGGGTGCTCGTGCTTCTGCTCGTGAGATCACGTGCTCACGTGCTCGTGTAGAACAAAAAAAAAATTGGAAAAAAAAAGATGAAAAAAAATTATGAAAAGAGAAAAAAGAAGAAAAAAGAGTAGGTGGTTCTGACATGCCATCCCATCTGTCTGCTTAAAAAAGAAAAAGAAGAAAACCACACATTCTCCTACTGCCATGAATGAAAAGGACCGAAAAGCTCGGCATGCAGCGTCTCAGCGTCTACGTAGACAGCAAGCTGCTCCGGAGACCAGGGCGCGAGAAGCTGCTGCACAGCGTCAAAAACGCCAAGCGGACCCGGAGTTGAGAGCTCGGGAAGCGGCGGCAAAGCGTCAACGCCGACAGCAAGCAGCTATACCTATGACCAAAATCAGTATCATCAGCACCACCCGAGCTTCGCCCCAATCAACATCATTCACCACGTGGAGATGCGGTCATTTCTTCGTCCACGCAATGTCGAAAACTAATGTTTGTTTTTTCAACACAGTACGCTCTCAAGAAAAAAGGGTCTAAAGGTCTATTCACACGATGCATCTTGTTGGCGAATCTTGTGTCGCGAAACTAGGTTTCGGAAACAGATTCTCCGATCTGAACGCGACCGAAAAAGTGGCGCGCCTCCGAAAAAAGTGGCGCGTCTTCCTCGCTTCTGGAGCAATTTTTCGCTGAAACCTCACCGAGGCCTGTCAATCACCCGAAGGAGAAACGCGGACGCTGCCAATGGCCGCTCGACTTCGCTATGACGTCTGACCTTCGAGGAGGAGCGAGCTTTTGGAGGAGTCTGATTTTCGGCCGATTCCGTATCCGAGCCAAAGCCGAAAGAAAACAAACAAACATGGCGAGCGACAAGCGGAGAAGCGGTGCGTACGGGCGACGAGTCTTGGTCCTACTCGGTTGCAGGTGTGTGAACGGCGCCTACAGTACGGGTTGGTGGCGCGGTGCAGATTCATCAACAGTCGCGACGAGTGCAAGCACCGCATATAAACATGATGACTGGGGATAACTTTCTTTATTAGCGGTGCAAAAATGTCCGAAATGCTTCGAGATCATCTGCCTGTTCTTTGACGTTCGCGGTCTTTCCCGGGTTTGGCAGGACTAGTAAACCCAGTGAGCCGAATCTGACGAAGTTCATTGAGTGGTATTAATAAAACAGACTGTCTCTTCACACTGTGCGTACTTCATATCATTTTGATGCGAAACGCTTGGTATTCCCGGTGCAGATGACAAGGTTTGGCGAAATTCTCGTGAAGGGTGTATCGTTACACCCTTTGTCCCGTATAATACAAATCAAAACTTCATTTCTACGTAGAGCCCTATAGTCGAACAGACGGCCCCAAATTTTACGAGGGGCTTGATAACGGTTAGATATAACTTTTTAAATAGCTAAAGTACGTATCAAAGACTACATAAAGAAAACACCGAGTTTTTACAGTAGGGCCAAGAAAACCCCGATTTTTTACATTAAAAACAAGTGCTACTTGCTAGTGCCGGATTATTACTCCAGATACCCCGAAGTTGCTCCCTTGGACAGCTTGTCAGCTGTTTCTGTCGCCAACCACATGAGGTCTATCTTCGCAAGACATGGGACGCCAGAAACCATATACAGCGACAACGGACCACAGTTCCAAAGATAACTTGGATCCGAGTTCTCCAAGTTCTCCAAAGAATGGGGTTTTGTTCACAAAACTTCTAGCCCAAAGTTTCCACAAAGCAACGGTTTTGTGGAAGCCGGAGTAAAGAACATCAAGAAAAGCTGGAAGAAGACGGATGATCCGTACCGCGCATTACAATCATACCGTGCTACCCCCTTGCAAACCCGGGTTTAGCCCAGCTGGACTTCTAATGTGCCGAAGAATTCGAACATCTGTCCCAATTGTTCCTTCTTTGTTTAAACCCGTTACTCCCGAGCCTCAGAAGCTACGGGAGTGGGAGGAAGAAAACAAGGAGAAACAGAAACGTAACTTTGACACGAGACATGCCGCACGTCCGTTGAAACCTCTGCAAAGCGGACAACGCGTCTAGATAATTGACCAGAGGACAAGCGGTGTGGTGCAGTCTCAAGCAGGTCCACTCTCGCTCCTACCATGTCAAAATGGACCGTGGGATTGTAAGGCGCAGCAGATTCCATTTGGTACCGTCGACTCCAGCCTCTTCTGGGGCTCCGGCTACCAGTGACAGGCTACAGCCTCCACCAGAGTAGAGTGCCTTCATACACACGGCCACGCGCGCTTTTGCTTGAGTGGTGACACATCAGCCATTTTTCCGCCCAGTCGTTTTTTTATGCATTTTGAAGTGCGCGCAATCTGGTGTCACTCAGCTCGAGCGCGTAGCTTTGGCTAATGCAAAGACGCCATTTTACCGCCCAAGTCACGCACCGAGTGCGCGAGAGCGTCACGCGCTGGCACATTCAGGCCAACAATGGTTGTCTTCACCCTCAGACAGACACACATAGACACACATGTAGGCAACTTACACCAGAGTAGAGTTCGCATGGGCTCCTACGGAGCCAGAGTCGCGCGCGTTCATCCCCGTAGCGACGTCTTTCCAGCATGGCATGTTGATCCAGCTCCTCACGTGACTGAATTCGGCGAATAGCAGCGCCGTGCGTTCGAGCCGCGCGGCGCGCTCAAAAGCAGGGGAACGTTCGGCGGGGCGCGCGCAACGTCTGCTTTCTGCACGGCACTTGATCCGGCTCATCACGTGAACGCGCAACTCTGGCTCCCGTAGGGAGCCTATAGACCTTTTCCGCTTATTCTCGCCCCCGACTGCCAAGTAGGCAGTGCCAAGTGACGATATTTCAAGATGGCGACGCCCTTGTGAAAAAGGTCTATACAGGAACTCTACACCAGAGTAGAGTGCCTTCATACACACGCGCGCATTTGCTTGAGTGATGACATCGCAGCCATTTTGCGCCCCATCGTTTTTTATGCATTTTGAAGTACGCGCAATCCGGTGTCAATCAGCTCGAGCGCGTAGCTTTGGCTAATGCAGAGACGCCATTTTAGCGCCCGTCACGCACCGGGTGCGCGAGAGCGTCAAGCGCTGAACATTCAGTGCAACAATGGATGTCTTCACCCTGAGACAGACAGGACGTGTAGGGCACCCCACACCAGAGTAACACCAGAGCTACCAGCGGCTCTTCTAGTGGTCCACAAGGTCTGTCACTAGAAGTGGACGGACAGTGAAGCCGGTGAATAGATTGAACTTGTAATACTATCCACCAACCGACCAAAAGGGGGAGGTGTTCAGTAAGCTAGGTTACGCGGGCTATCGCGTGCTGAAGGTGGGGCGGGGGCGGGGGGGCTGGAGGACGACGGCAGTGTTGCCATTTTAGCGATTTTGTTGACAGATTTAGCGATTTTTTATACATTTAGCGACGGATTTTTTGAATTTAGCGGCTAGTGACTTTTTTAGCCCCTTTGCTGTTCAACCGTAAGCCTGTTATTTTGAACAATTTTAGAGATACTCGCGGGCTAAACCCTTTTGCTTCTCTAGCCGAGTTTGCTTTGGATATATGCTCAATTTAGCGGCGAGCTTAAAAAGAAATGTCAACACTGCCAACACTGCAGACCATCTCTCCCGCGCCCATGTATCTACATGCTCTCCGCCAAACGTTGCTACCGCCAGCGAAGAGCGCAGCCGCTCTTGGCTGGCGGCTGCGCACTTGGCTTTCGCTTTCGACTACGAACTTCCAGAAGAAGTTGTTCGGCGAATTGGCACAGCTGAAGCCTACAAAGCTGCCAACGAACCGTCGACATCGGCAGATTTAGGCGACTTGAGTGCAGTCACCATCGAGGAAGAACTCTTCTTCTTCTAGACTGTTCCGTTGAACTGTTCTCGAAGACAAAGCAGTCATTATTTCCTTGTTAAAATTAACAAGTACCCGTTTCTTATTCGTGCTTTCGTACTTACCGCCTAGTCGTTTCCCAAATAAAATATTACAAATAAAAGCCGTCCTAGTCATAGGCGTAGACTTCGGGAGCATCAGGCCAGCTCCCCCCCTGGTGAGATCCAGGGGGGGGGGGGGGGGGGCCTTCCCCGGGCCGGGCCATGATCCTTACCGAGCACTGTTTACGTGCCATGTAACGGCTATCAAGTAGTGCATGTATACAAAATAACGCCCACGTTGCCTTTATTGACAAAATACATGGGAAATGGAGCCCCAGCGTGCTTTCGTTAGCTTCAATCTCCAGTTCTGGCAAAAAGGTAACGCGCAGCAGCACCCCCCCCCCCCTTTCAGAGAACTTCTCAGCCTGCCCCTCCGGCAAAATGGAAAGTCTACGCCGCTGGTCTAGTTGTTTTTCAGTTTAAGTTTAACCTCTCAAACTACTGAGATATGATTATTTGAGGATCACTTACTTTAAAGGGATACTACAACGAAATTTCGGCGCTCATTTTTTGGTCTATATGTGTTCAAAAGAGCAGTATCACATGGAACATACCAATATCTTGTTAAAAAGTCTCGAAAAGGAATTTTAAAACGAATTAAACGATTAGCAAAGAGCACCTGGTGGATGTCGCTAACACCTCGTTTGTAATGCTCGTCTAGGAACCTTGACAGCTAGTGACGGAGTTCGTCTCGCCTCCGGCCACGACGAGAGAAGGGGGAAGGAGGAACTCCCCTCTTCCCGAGAATCCCTTTTGTGTGTCGCAGAAGTCGCTATTGTCCCCCTACAAGATTATAGAAGATTAACCGGTCACTCAAAATTCGTATAAAAGCAGCCGCTTCGGTGGCTCGAACGACTAGGCCATCCTCTCGACGTCAGCCTCGCCGTAGCTTTGCTTGTCTTGAGACGACCTACGTCACGATTGCGTTGGATGTCACGTGCTCTAAGCTGGGCCTTCTCCGAGCGCTTGCCAGAGTGGGCCGTTTATAACGAAAAATACAGCCACCAGGATCAAAATACAAACGTGCGATTGTCATTTACGGATATGGTGGATCATATTCAACCTATTTTTGAAGACGACGGGAATATTTCAAATTTCGTTGAAGTATCCCTTTAAAAGGGTTCAATAAGCTTTGGAATTCAGCGAATATTCTTTTGGAATTCAGCGAATATTTTAGCGACTTCCTGGCGAATCTAGCGACTATTTAGTGACTTACTGGCCTCAATTTAGCGGCGCGCGCAAAAAAAAAAAAGATGGCAACTCTGACGACGACAACACTCTTTGTCTGGGCTCAAGAGGGAATGGTTGTGTTCTTGTCCCATGATAACACAACATAAGCTCGCACGGCGTGCGGCGGACGTCGATCTGCGGTCACATGACCTCGCCGTTGCGGCGTTTCGCTCGCTCCTCGTGCCAGCAAAATCGTAATAGTTTCGTTATCCGCTGTATTTGATATGTAGCAACGAGAAGAATTGGGTACTTACTGCATCGCGCGTGCGTAAGTGTGGTGCGATCCACGGCGAGGTGATAAATGGCGGTGCGTAGACGACAGCACACGACAAATGCACAAGCCAGCGAAACCGAAAGCGAAACTGCCCGTTGACAGCCCACTGCTCGTAGAGCGCACCTGAGCTGCCAGAGCCGTGTGAGCTGCTAGCTGCGGTGCTATTTAGCGCCACGTAGCCAATGTGGTTAATTTTTTAATTTATGGAGATGTTAGGAACTGTTACTAGATTGTAGTAAGTTTTTTTGTCAAAAACAATTGATTATTTTATTAGATAGTCTTATTTACAACAATAGTTTTAGAAATCTAAAAAAAAATATTTTTGTTACGAAACTATCACTGCGGCCGCTGCCGCAAAACGGCCAGGCCGGAAAAAAGTCGCGAGTCGCCCGGAATGCGAGGTGAAAGAAAAACGGCAAAAAGCGACTAATGTTGACGCGGCCTTCCTTTTTATTTTTTCCCCGTAATTAGATCCGCGTACTCCATAAGATGAGCCATGCCCACTCTCCCAGCTGCCACCCTCGCTTCGCCGAAACAGTGCCACGTCTCCCAACGACTGCCGGAAGCCGCCGCTGAACTGGCTGAACGCCCAGCAGCGCCCAGCTGGCCTCATTTTCCCCTCGAGCGCGGAACTGACGTCCACTGCTCGTCACCCGCCGCCAGGCTCTTCCCGCCGCCGCCTTCGTCCATTCATTCCTCCAGCCCCGATCCAGCCATCATCATGAAGCCCAACCCACTGCCACGCTCCCGATAAGCCCAGTATCGGGTCTCCCCTCAGATGGATAGTAGTCATGGCGTCACAGCCTCTACTCTTCGATAATCAGTTCACGAAACAGGAGTCCACCGCTATCACCATGATGCAAGACTGGATGTCATCGGGTCGCCTGCCGACCACCTATCGGATCGGCAACTCGACGCTGCGCTGCCAGCTCAACTTCGTGGTCACGGTGGCTGTGCTGGGGGTAGCCTGCCTGCTCCTGTTGTACGCTCTGCTGCCCTGGGGCAAGTACCACATCATCAGCGACAGCGTCGACGGCCCGGGCCACGAACATGGGCACGCGCACATCCTCCAAGAGTTCCTGCCGTACAACGCGACCTACCCGCTCACGAAACCCGTCATGTACGGACGTAAGGTGAGGTACAAGATCGGTGTCATCGCCGATTTGGACACCGACTCCAAGTGCAAGGACGAGAAGGAGACGTGGGTCAGCTACCTGAAGGTAGGCTACCTAACGGT
The DNA here is from genome assembly GCA_037355805.1 of Ixodes ricinus. Classification (NCBI taxonomy): domain Eukaryota; kingdom Metazoa; phylum Arthropoda; class Arachnida; order Ixodida; family Ixodidae; genus Ixodes; species Ixodes ricinus. The sequence continues at coordinate 196,236 of JAZHYW010041503.1, forward strand.
GGACAGGACGGCGAGCGAAGTGGACATCGAGTGGGAGGACGGGATGATCACGCTCAAGAGTCAGATTGCGCACGGCGGGAGGGGCATGGAGCTGTCCGAACTGGTGGTGTTCAACGGCAAGCTGTACGCCATGGACGATCGGACAGGCATCATCTACGAGGTGCGTGGTGACAGGGTGATCCCCTGGGTGTTTCTCAACGACGGCGCCGGTGAAGCTGGCAAGGGTGAGAATTTGGACCCTTTGCTGCAGACCTCTGTAGTAAAGGAGCTCTTTACCCCCCCCCCTCCCCCTCCCTTATGAGCTCTCCTGAGTTGGGAGTAATTGCCAGAGTTATCGGGATGTTGCAGGCCTCCTTGGTAAGGGCGTCTCAGATCCTTTTTACACCCCTTTGAGCTCTTGTGAGTTAGAAGTAGTTGCCATCGCTATAGAGTATGGTTTGTGTGTAGGCAAGATGTGATTGTGGGAGTGTTGCAAATGCATCTTATGCAGACCTAGCATGTATGCACACAGTATTTGTCAGACTGGCACAAGGAGCACAAACGAGCCGCACGATGACGGTCGCGACCCTGTTGTTTGCAAGTGGATGGTGCAGTTGGGGACAAAAGTCCCCAGGACGCGCGAACTGCGACTGAAACGCATCGCTCTGCCATCTGCCAGCGGGTCGCCTGGTTTCGAGATCACAGAAAAGCGCATGCGCGTCCTACTGTGCATGCAAACATGTGTGTTTTCCTGCTGTTCTGTGGCGGGTTGCCTAACTCGGAATCTGGCGCGTTGTACCGCCTCGGAGATAGCGCTTACTGACATGGCACCTATAAAGCAAGAAGTCACGGCAGCTTAACTCAGCGATAAACCAAACTGGTTATAAAGCAAGGTGCGCTGACACGGCGGAATGCGGCGCAATGCCACAGGCGGTATCTCCAGTCTGGAATGTGCAGCAAACGCTCGTCAGCTGCAAGCGCTATCTCAGAGCGGCACCTCGCGCCCGTTTGAGTTAGGCACTCCGGCGCAGAAAAGCGGAAAACACACGTTTGCAGGCACAGTAGGACGCTCATGCGCTTTTGTGTGATCTCGAAACCAGGCGACCCGCCAGCAGATGGCAGAGCGATGAGTTTCAGTCGCAGCTCGCGCGTTTTGGGGACTTTGTCCCCGACTGTACCTTGTTTTCCGTATTCGCCTAAAGGCCCGTTCACACTGTTGCGACCGAGTAGGACTGAGAGAGAGCAGACCAGTTTTAAGCCTTTGCGACTTCTCAGGACCGGATGTGCTGCAGCGGAGCAGGTCCTAAGACGTCGCAAGAGGCTTAAAACCAGTCTGGTCTCTCTCGGTCTTGCTCGGTCGCAAGAGTGTGAACGGGCCTTAAAAGGCTGGTTACCCAGTTCTCTGTTTCACCTTTATTTGTCAGACAAGTGCAGTGCCTGTAAGACATTACTGCGAGCGAATAATAATGATATACTTGGAATTAGAGGGTAAAATAAACTAATAATGCTGGTGGTTTTATAGTGATTTATTGGATTGAGCAGAGGTAATATACCTGGTCCAATTGCTTTTTTTTTTTATGATTCTGTATTGTTAAAAAGACAGCCTTACCATCATTGATACCACTATGATACCACCAGCTGTGTAATACCTGCATGCAGAGAATTCATAACCGTTAAATGTTTAATTGAAATTTCTGTGTATTTTTGTTCACTTAAGCATTTATGTTTTCGAGGTAGATGCAAAATGCTTGATGCCCCCAGTTACAGCTCTTAGCAGTCGAGGCCAGTGCAAGATCCAATCTCCGCGAGCAGAAATTTGAGCTGACAACAAGAAACCTTGAGCAGACGAGTAGAAGCCTTGAGCAGACGACATAAAACCTTGAGTGCAGCGGGAAACCTTCGACAGACGAGATCTCATTTTGCTTTCATTTTAGACAAAGAAATAGCTTTAGAAATAACAATAAAAGATTGTTTCTCTTTTTCCCAAAAAACAGCTGTGGAGACAGGTCTTTTTTCTCTTTCTTGACAGTATTTTGCACGCAAAGTTATTTGCTTTTGTATTTTGCACTCAAAGTTATTTGCTTTTTGATATTCTTCTGCACACAATGTCCATTGTGTGGCTGACAGTTCACAACAGAGTTTCTAATAACCAGAGTGACGTGGAAGATTAGCATTGCTTGGCTTTCACTGGGTGTATTTCTAATATTAGAGAAGTCGCGAAAAGTTTTTGAATTTTTTGTTTTGTAAGGTGCGGATTTTTAATCTTGAGGATTTACCTTATAACTATTCTAAAATATGTTTCTAATAAAATAATTTTTTTGTGTCAGAGCTATATGTCAATTTAAGCGGCCGATAGGAATCTTTGCAATACACGGAAAAAAAAGCGATGGAAACATTTCGGGAGAAGTGGTTGACGTAAGGGTGTCGCGGCCTCATTTTGGAGCACTTGAGGGAGCGGTTAAAGAGGCAAGAAAAATAAAAATTCTCTTCACAGTCCCTTTAATGTGTTTACTGGTTTATGGCATGGTTCAGTATCTGTCGATGTGTTCATACTTCAGTTCATTTTTGGTTATTTTGTGGAAGTTGCTTGTCACAATCAATGTGCACACAATGCTTTCAGATCGTTGCGCTGCCGATCCTGCCTGGACCATTAAGTATTGCAGTAAAAAAAATAAAGAAATATTCACCGTATTTTCCGGACTCTGCATCGGTGCATAGTCCGCAGGGAAGCGAATTTGGGGCAAAAAATAAAGCTTTTGCTCAGCTAGTCCGCACCCAGTGCATGGTTTGCATCGCCGTCCCTAGTCCGAGACGTAAAAATTATCATACACAGCATATTTTGACAAATGCCTGCTCTATTAGCTCACAAGAAGCTTGCATCATACATAAATCAACATTAATACACTCCGTTATTCATAAAATCCTTCGGCGTCTTGTCACAGCGAACAATCTAGAAAAAAATAAAGTCCTCGTATAGTCCGCACAGATAGGTAATCCACAGCACGTAAATAGTCTGCCGGACTATAGTCCATGAATTCCCAAGTTTTGGGAAACGTTTATATAGTCGGATACAACATAAGAAAGACAGTGCAAGAGGGAAAAGGATGGATACTAGGAAAACTGAAGTGGAGAGGAGCTATCTCCTTTCCGGAACGGATTTTCTCGTGCGTGTCCCTTCCCCCTCGCACTATCTATCTTATGTTTGACAAGTTTCAGGGTGTTGAAGAGGGGGAGGAGAGCAGAGGAGGGGGTGATCGCTCGCAACTTTTGGTGTTCTCGGCTCTCTCTCTACTACGCAACGTTGTCTTTGTTTGCAGGCACCATGCAGCTCTGTTGCGCAGTGCCGCACAAGTCTGCCAAACACAACAATCTGTTGGCGTCTCGCGCATTTTCAAAATGAGCATTGTCTCATCCAACGTGGGCAAAATAGAGAGGGGGCCGGACGTGGCGGCAACGGGCTGTCTGCCAGACCGGTGGGTGGCAAAACCACTGCCGCCCTCGCATGGGAAGAACCTTGCTCCTTTTGAGCAAAACGCAACAGCAGCGCCGGCGTTGTGTTTGTGCGAGCGGTGTCGTGCAGTGTGCACTGCCTCTGTCGGTGGCCCCCTCGTAGTCAGCCGATGAGGTATTTGTTTCCAATATGGTAGTTTGTGACGTCTGTCGCCGTTGCGTCTGCCAGGCTTCAAGAGCGAGTGGGCGACGGTGCGGGACGAGACGCTCTACGTGGGCGGCCTGGGCAAGGAGTGGACGGACAATAAGGGGCGCGTCATCAACCACGACCCCCAGTGGATCAAGATAGTGACCCCGGGGGGACGGGTGGAGCACCGTGACTGGCAGGACAACTACCGCAAGCTCTGCAGCTGGGCCAACTACGGACCGCCCGGTAGAGCCACACATGTTTCTAAGCCTATTCTGAAGATGAACTTACCTTCTGAGCGTATTGATGAAATTTGATGAACTTTGAACCTAAATTTGAGCACTTTGATGAACTTTGATGAGCTGTGATGAACTTAACTTTGTGCGCCGAGCTTTTTTCCCCCACATGCCAAACGGAAGCTTAGGTCTTAGTAACACCGTAGCATACTCTGCGAAGAATATTTATCTATGAAAGACACACTGTTTGACGGGCAAAAAGTTAATTGATGTCTTCATACCTCTAACTTGCGACAGATTCTCATATTGTATGTTTCAAGACATGGTACTAAGTAGCGGCACTGAATCTCGCGCCGATCATTTGCCTATAACTGTAATTTCCCCTGTTTTCACGGTAGTCAAATAGACTTTATCAGTAATTTCTAGATCTCGGCGTTCGCCGTGAAGTGCGAATTTGAACGACATAGATTCGCCATTCTATAACCATGAAGGAGCGTACCAAAACAAAAATCGCCCACCCACCAAAACAAAACAAAACAAAAAATTATGTGCCATAAAAAAACGGGCACCACAAGACAACACATTGTTTTCATCGTTTGCTCATACATGAGTGTGCCAATGTGCCAGTGCACATTTTTAATGTGCCAATGCACATTAAAAAAAAAGGCAGCCCAGTTGGGAAGGGCAGGGAGCAAACCAGAAAGCAGAAGCACGCTTGAGTACATACTGGGGCGTGGCACTGAACGGGTTAAGGGCCGAGATCCCAGAGGAAAGTGTGACAGAGCACCTTAGAAACCGTTATGAAACCTATTTCCGCAACAGATGAGTTCAAAGGAGGGGCATGTTGGGAGGGAAGCACAAAATTCTAGACGTGCCCTTATTGAACCCACGACCCAGTGATTGTGAGCTCGACATTCTACCACTGCGCCAGGGAGAGGGATTAAAAACTGACATACGCCAAGGGCGGGAAGTGCGTACGTCATAACTTGCGTAGCCTCCTTTAGCCGCCACAAGGGAGGGATTGCAATCAGTGCGGATAGAAACCGAAGGAGCGGAGATGAGAGTGCGCGGGGACATCAAAGCACCGATGCTCCGGTTGCAATGATCAGTGGGCAGACGCAAAGCTAGCTGCCTCTCTCTTTGCCGACTGTATAAAGACTGGCGTTAGGCGTTCGCGTTCAAAACAGCGAGGCAACTGATAAGTCCTCCCTGCCGCCCTCATCCCGCTGGGGCCAAAACTTTTTGTTGTTTGTGAGGATAGGTTTAAACAAAGTATAACTGAACAGGCACATCTGGAAAATCTGTCAATGTTCCACATGTATTCACTTTCCTGTATTGCCCCCTTTATGTAATGCCGCTGTTGAGGCCCTAATAAGTAAATTATGGAATAAATGAAATAGTTATCCATCCAGTTTCTCACCACCAACTTTCTTTTCATTGTCTCTTTAGAGGCCGACATTTAAAATTGTTAGCAGTTCGTTTTAAGCCACACTGAAAGCTTTTTTTTTTTTTTTCCGCTTAATTGGACATCAAACTAATTGATCTAATATTTGTGCACAACGGATGCTTGATTCTGGGCTCCCCTGCAGCCTGAGCAACATTTGATGACTTGTTCATCATGCTTTTCGCCAGCAGGAGCTGCTGTTTTCCTTTCAGCCCGAGTGGTCTCGCACTGCAGCTGGCATCAATGTGTGCTTTCTTAGCGAACGTGCATGCTGCTCCAAACAGTAGAAGCTTATTAGACTTTTTTGGAATAGCCGCTTTGTGCATCGCGAGCACACTGAGCTGCAACGTGGTTTCGTCGACGTCAAGCGCAGGTGTTTTCCATGTTGTCGCCGACGTCTCTTTTCGGATTAATAGTTTGGTTGTTTGTGTCCTTCGGTAGCAAACGCATGTGTCGCTCCGACGTGTACAAACGTTTTGCACTGTTCAACTCGGCCGTCGTGTCCATTGCAAGGACTGCAGCGAGGTTCATTGACGTCAGGGGCAGGTGTTTTGTGCTCCGCCGCTGACGTCACTTTTCAGAATAATGGTTTTATTGTCGCGACACATTCTTTCCGGCTTTGCAAAACAGGCCGCAAGACTGCGAGAGAGCCGATGCCTGTAGCCTCAGAGAAATCGAACCTTGGGTCATCTTTAAAGGACAACTTCGCTCAATCCCTGAAGTTTCGGGATAACAGTCGACTTCACATCGAGACATCGTGAAAGATGATGACTCTACATCATTTGTTTTACGGAAAGTAAAATATGTTTCGCAAGGTCTTGCTTTAGACACGGTCACGAACCGAATCCTCGGCTGCGGCTGGCAGCATCGGCCCCGCGTTGTCAAAAATATGGTGCACCCATGCGGTGAAAACAGTCACGCGATCTACCACGCAAACGGGTGCAGCGCAAGTTTCGCCTGCGCTGCAGCGAGTTCTGCATCCAACGGTTCGCACGTTACGGCGGCATTTGCACGTGTCATTCTGAAACACGCCCAAAGCTCGTAAAAAACGCATTACGACAGGGGGACGTACGCGATGTCGGGATACACGTGCAGCAGACGTCCGGTTTCGGCATGTTCACAACACTATGTTCAGTGCACAGGAACACACGTGTCCCGTAAAGCTTCATGAATCGTTGCGTCGCCCGGCACCACCTGTGCGCTTTCCCGGTAGGAAGGAAGCGAACCAGAAGTCACGCCGCCCATACCCCACGCCATCTGTAGATTTCGCTGGTGTCTATTTTTAGCATTCGACGAAACACCTGTGTTTATCGGGGCCTACGTCGAAGGAAACGGAACATGGACACAGGATTCCCGAAGCTCTAGGGAACGTATGCGTGATTTGAATACCGTACTTTCGGAACTACCGTAAAATACCAAGCAAATGCCCCCCTTCCCCCCAAAAAAAAAATTTGGAGATAATTTGATTAGATATAGAGGGGGCCCTTACTCGGATCGGGCCCAATATTCAAGATGGCGGCCACAGAATGGCAGCCAGTAAAAGTGAAAATAAAAAAGGCATTATAGCCTGCATTATTTAAAACATTTATTTACGGACACTCCAATCAATATTCAAATCGGAAAACGGAAATTCTGGTATTCACCTCAGTCGCTATCAAAGCCACAAAACGATTCCTCAGAATCAGATCTGAAAATGAGGTCTAGGCCCTCGGTCCGCAGCTCGTCGGGGTTCTCGGGGACATATGGCGCCGATGTCAGACAGCCGTTCATGAAGATCGCCCTCCTCGCCGTACGTCCAGAGTTCCTTTCGCGCTCTGAGAACTCGTACAAGGTGTCGTCAACTTCGCTAAAGATATGTATGTATCTATCTATCCTTTATTTCAGAACCAAAAAGGGTCTGGGGGGCTTGGGCAAAGAAGGCAAGTTGTCTTTGACGAGGCTCCAGCCCCTTTTACCGTTGCACCGTTGCTCAGTTATGGGCACCGTTGCTCAATTTGCGTCATACCTTTGACTTCTCGAAGTTGTGTTGCAGCAAAACTCCGTACTTCGTGTCCCTCTCGCATACCCTCTTACAGTCCAACTTGAAATGGCGAGAGGTCAGGTAGACGTTTTTGCCATTCTTCCGAGGTCAATCCACAACTTCGAGTTTCTTTTGCACCGTATACGGATGCTTGGCGAACAAAGACAACCGCTCCCAACGCAGGCACTAAGGAAATGGCGGCGATGGCTGGTGGTGCGTTCTCGTAGCAACCTCTTGGATTGGATTGAATTCAATATTGGCTTTCTACACTGCAACAGTCGAAAAGCCCGAAACAAAGCTAAGAAAATGCCTTCGGGATGGGCGGCAGCGGGAGGGGCGTGCTTGCTCGGTCGTGTACAGAAATGGGAAATTCCTGGAAGATGAGGGGGGGGGACTTGCTCAAGTGAGGGCGCATGCTCGGTATTTTACGGTAGTACCTATTCGCAACTTTCAGTGATGGTGGTGCCACGGTGTGACGATTGCGCTCCCTAGCTCCCGGACGATTGGCTTCAGAATAAAAGTGCTTGCTTACACCTTCGTGACATAAGGGTATGTCCTTGTATCACTCGTATTTCACAACATGAGAATTACTCGCGCAGTGCAGTCCCAACCTTTCTACGACGATCGTCCAGATGACAGCCATTTTGATGGGAACTTGTGCACCCCCTATAGGTCGTGTAGTATTCGAATAGTCCGCGGACTATTCACGTTTTGGAGGGGGCACTACCCAGAAAAAAAAACAATTTCTGCCAAAAAAAGTTGATTTTGAAAAATGTCATATCTACATCCACCAGCACTAAGAGAGTATTCCCAGAAAGTTTCATTAGTCTAGACTGCATGGTTAATTTTTTATAAATTATTTTCGGTCCACCGATGCTAAGGAAAAGGTAGGGGTTGGAGCACTTTGAACTCATTTTTCTCCACTTTTTCTCCACTTTCCGCTTTTTGGCATAAATTTCACTTCAGGAAAACTATCGTTTTGTTATTCTCTTACTTGGATTCATTTTTTGAGTTTTTCTGGGGTGAAATTTTAAGGAGAAGATATCTATAAGCTTGTATTTCTTATTTTATTTTTCATGTTTAAGGGAAAGATGCAGCTTTGTAGACGGTTCAGTGCAGTTATTGTTCCTGGTCAACACAGGAACAATCTGTAGAATAAAGCCGGTACTCAATAGAGGTAGTTAAATTACTTGTGATCAATTACTTTTTGTATTAACTTTGTAGCCATTTTATTACCTTAATCTCATTTCATTCATTTCACTTTTTTTTTTTTTCGCTCAAAGACATCCTTTCTGGACATATTACATAAACGAGGATTTGGAAAAAAAAGAAATACAAGAGCACACTACTTATAGAATTTTAGGTTCGAAAAACTATCAAACAATAAAGAACAAGATTAGAGGTGCCCTGAGGAATGCCCAATGTCACGGAAAGTTTTGAGGAAAGGGTATCGTTTAACCTTACTGATTGGGTTCTACCACGCAAAAATGCTGCAGTTCATTCGACGATAGGTGGGTCTATTTGAAGATGGGACAATTTTAAAAGTGGGCGACCATGCAGAAGTGTATCAAATGCCTTTGCGTAGTCGATGAAGATAACATCAGTCTGGGTGCCAGCATGAGTGTTAAAGTGCAAATCCATGATGAACTCAAATAGTTCAGTATTATATGAGTAGCTTTGTCTGGAGCCGTGCTGATTCGAAAAAGGAAGTCATTGCCGTCGAGGCGGGACATGATAGCTGTAAGAATGACGTGCTCCATTACCTTGCACGAAACGCTTGTGAGGGAGATAGGTTGATAATCGAGGGGTCGGACTTTATGCCAGATTTGAATATTGGTTGGACGATAGCAAAACCCTGGGCAGTTGGAACAGTGCCAGTGTCAAGACTTTGCCGAAAAAGCAGAGGTAAAAGAACAGAGGCCGAGTGGTTTAACATTTTTAGTACCTTTGAAGATATGGCATCATCGTCGGCGGCACAGTGAGGTGGGAGTTCATCAATAAGTTTGGCGATACCGTTATGTTTATGAAACGGGAGACATAGGTGCAAATTGAAATGCCGGTAACGAAGGAAGCGGGAACGATTCTTGAGTGAATATAGTAGAGAAAACGCTATTCAACACATGTCCCGCGTCGCTATCGCAAGGCATTGCTATCGCCTCCTCTTGGTTTGTGAACAACGAATTACTTCAAGTTTCACTGGGATTTAAAATTTTCCAGAACTAACGAGGATCGGTTCTTAACACGTGTAGCACTTTGCCTCCGAAAAACTCTCTTTTTGCTTTGATAATTTATTTTTTTATACTTTTTGACCAAAGATTATGTGCGAACCAATCATCGTCTCTGTTAGTTTTTGCTTTCTGGAACAACCTCTTCTTTTGGTTCAACGTATGTTTTAGGGAATTTGTGAGCCAGGGTGAGAGATAGTCGGATGCAATATTGATATAAGGAATGTTGGTTGACACCAAACTCTGAATTGCGTGTTTAAATAGAGTCCAATTTTCTTTGACGGTGCAATCTTGATAATGAGCTAAAAATCCTTCTAAAAGTACATTTAGTGAGATATTCATAGCTTCCATATTCGCTGGAGCGTAGTTATATATTATCTTGCGATTGTTTGCTCGGTTTCTGGAGGTAAAGGTAGTTTCACTGTGAATAATCGCATGATCACTGATGAAATTAAGAATGTTTATTCTGTTTACTTGGTCAGGGGTGTTGACAAAAAATAGGTGATTTCCTTGCCTCGGGCAGGCACGTAGCCAGGATTTTGTTTCGGGGGGGGGGGGAGAGGAGAGGGGGGGGGGAGAGGAGGTCCCAGCAAAATGGAAGATTTCGGGGGGGGGGGGTCCGCGCCCCATGGGCCCCCCTCTGGATACGTGCCTGGCCTCGGGTAGAGGTGGTTACTAGTTTGTGCAGCCCGAAACAGCTAGACAAGGCAAGAAAATTATTGCAGGGACTTGGATTTGCACACTGAAATGAGGGACCAAGCGTCGCCCAGTCTATACCTGGAAAATAAGTCGCCTGCTAATAATATGTCATTGTTTGGGTAAGCTTCCTAGCGCCCCAGACAACTTTTCATTGCATAATAAGACAGTAACAAGCACCGATTAAAACTTTACGTAAAACCCAGCTGCAGACATATTCACGTTTCAAGAAACGTGTCATAAGTTATTAACATACATTTTAAATTAGCTTCAACTGCAATGAGTACACCAAAGCCCCTTGTATTTGGGTGGTCTTTACGATATAAGTTATATGATTTGTTCACTGTTAACTCTTTGTTGTCTGTGCGTGACGTCAACCAAGTTTCAGTTCCAGTGATTCTGTCAGTTTCGCAAGAAGCTTTAATCTGTTCAAATTCATCCTGCTTTGAAAGTAAACTACGAAAACCTTCAACAAAAAAAGGACAATGTGGAATTAACAGAACGTCGACGTACATTCCGGTTTCATCAGACGTCTGCACGGACAACCTCAGGTGGCCTTTGAACAGGTGCTACAGTTTCGGTAGCATAGTCATACAGATATGGTTCATTACTAATATGCAATTTATGAGACAAAAGTTTGTACCTAACATGCTGATCCCTAAGCTGGGCGGCAAAATCTAGCAACGTTTTTCTTTCGAAACATACTCTCGGTGAAAAATCCTTCGAAACCCATACCCTTGGTGACACATTTTTTAATTTAGCAGCCTTCCGAAGAACATTATTTTTTCTTTTGAAGCGGAGAAACCGGGCAATTATTAGACAATTAGAATCTAGATGCTCTGGCCCCAGTCGATGTGCTCTTTCTATTTCGCCAAGGTTAGGCATCAGTTTTTCTTTGATAAAGTTAGACACCACTTCTTCTGTGCGACTCCAGGTTTCGATTACATGTTCCGGCAAGCCGCCAAAAATGAGATGGTTTCTGCACATCTGCCCATTTATGTCATCCAAAGAGTTCCTTAACAACAAAAGTTTCTCATGCGCACTTGCAGATTCCCACTCAACTATACCAAGTGTTTTGGTGACTATAGCCAGGTTCTCCTTTATTTGGCCGATTTCAACAACTCTGACTTCCAGGCTGGACACACGAGTGCCCAGGTCTGCAATACCTTTGTTGATTTTGTTTAGTTTAGATACTTTTTCCTCTGGCTTTGATTGCTACTTGTTATCAGACTATCAATGGATTCTTGCAGTTTATCTATTTTTTCAGCGTCAGTGGGACCTGGGTTTAGCTCAATGTCACCTGCTGATGAAAGCACTGTCGCGACTGTTTATAACGAAGTCGGGTATGACGAAATAGCGGCTATAGCGAAGCGATCACGATTTCCCATTCCCGTTTGAACGCTTTTGACTCCTTGCGAACTGCAGCTCGTTTTGCAAACACAGCCCACAAACCGCGTAACTCCGATCGAGCGGTTGCCCCCTTTCTTAAATCTATGCTCTCTATACCGACGAAACACGAACTTGAGTGCGAACTCTGTGCTGAGCACGCTTTGTTCGCTTCGTGTTCCGTGTCGGCGTCGTTAGCGGGTGTGGTCGCTCTTTGCGCAAAAGTCTAGCTTCGCACAGGCACCGATTTGGCGACTCATCGCCACTGAACGATGGCGAGTTCAGGCACCACCGGCACCTCGACGAGCAAAATGAAGGCAATCTCCTCAAAACAAAAACGTGCTGTCATCCTCGACAAAGTGTGCATCAACATGAAGAAGGCCGTCCATTGCCGGCATCCTCCGTGGCGGTCGTCGCAGCTGTCGATAGGGCTCTGGACGCGGTCTGTACATAGTTCGCAGGATTTTCTTCCCATCAGAGCTCCTCACAGTCGACAAGAAGCACCTCCTATCTAGCAGAGAGCACGTGCAGGGAAGCCTCGACCGCTTTCTGCAAGCATGGTAAACATGTGCCCGTGAAGGCCTATGTTACACTATATACCGTGTTTGCACAATTAAAAACGCACACTTTTTTTCGCCACAATCGGTGCCAAAAACTACTTGCGCGTTACAATCGAAACCAAAAACCGAAACTCCCAAAATACTCGGTATAAGGTGGCTGGCCCCATCGCCATCGTGACCATTTGTTTACGGTCGCCATTTTGGTATCTGTATCACGTGCTTTGTGCTTTGTCTTACGTCTACTGAGACGGAGTCGTGTCTGCCGTTTTAAGATTGTAAACCAAAAGAAATTCCACTAGAAGGTTTTGGAAGGCCATTATGCTGGCGGAAAAAGATAACAACGAAACGGCACTGCGTGGCCTCACAATCCTAGTGACCCGACAAGCTCGAAAAGTGTTGTTTGGAAGATGACCCTCTCAGAGGCGACGGTCGCTTATTCGCACAAGCGCAAAAGCAAGGATTACGTCTGTGGACATCAAAAAACCATCGTTGAACCTTGACAACGACGACTAGTGCACGGTATTTATTTTTGTGTTGGCATGCATTTCATAAAATCTTTTCTATGAGGTATGTGTTCAACCTTCATTATTTTACCTGTACGGTAGAATCAACAGCGGTTCGCTTTTTGAATATCTTCAGGCTAAACCTGCCTGCGCGTTAGAATCGGGGGCACGTTAGAATCGTGCAAACACAATATATATATATATATTTTTTTTTTGCATGTTACATTTATGGAGTCTAGATATAACAAAGAAGTGGATATAGCGAAGTGAAATCAGATTCCTCTCGACTTTGTTATAACCGGTCTCGGCAGTAGCAGAAAAAGTACAGTCAGGACAGCGAGCAGTTTGAAATGACTCAATGCTCCAAAACCGGAAATGTTGAACTGTCTTGGTGATAACTGGTGAGTCTTTCTTTTCGAGCAGGACGAGAACCTTCCGACTCGTACTTGGTACGTCACAATTTCAATCCCCATTTATACACTCGGATGGGATTTGCAGCCAAAATAACTCAAAAGATACGGCAATGATTAAGGAATTACCGAAGTGTTCACACCTGTGGAAGATTTGCAACACGTTTAGTGCACTAGCAAAGCTTGGCTGCAAATCCCGAGGCGGCCGTCCTGCCAATCCTTTTTGTAGCTTTCTAACGAGGTAATGTGGTGGTGACGCGGCATCAGCTGACGAGACGACGTTAGAGGTTGGCGTTCCAAACTTGGATGGCGACGCTTGAGATCGTGGCAGCACGTGGCAAACAAAAACGCTGCCCAGCTGGCAACAGACGACGCTCGCTCAAGGGTGGGCGACGCTCCATGTGGAAGATTCGCGTTAATATTAGTGCACTGGCAAAGCTTGGCTGCAAATCTCCTGATGAAGAAATAATCCCAAGAGTAATCCAATTATTTTTTAAAGTTACTCTTTATCCCTCCCTTTCCGGGGAGTTTCTCACCAAGAGGTCCTCGAATTGTGTCTCCGACAGGAGGTTGGTTTACCGAAGTTGGTGGATTGGGTAGATGAGCGAGCTTATAATTCTGTGATTTTAATCCAATAAACGAACAGTACGAAAGACCGGTCCTGAAATCAACAGAAAATCTGTACTTTCTAAAATCTGAAGTGATTGGAAAGGTAACAGTTTGTTTTTCAAGCAATGGCCAATTACTTTTCTTTTCGAGTAATCTAATTGAATACTTTTTAAGCGAGAGTAATTGTAATTGCGATTTTTTAGTTATGTGTATGGGACTGGTTGTAGATAGCAATCTTTTCTCGTAAGGCTTGGGTTTCTTTTACCCCAAAACAACTCCAATTTGTGGCTTTTTTTTTTTTTTACTTTTCTCGATATTGATAAAATTGGTTCTGGGGTGCATTTTGGGCTATATCAGTGTATACCGAAATCACGGAACCCTCTTCGTGACACTGCCAACCGATGCACAGTTTGGAAAGGCGTTCCGGGCACCATAGCAAGGGTGCCGATTCCATTTTACAGGTCATTTGGGAGCACCATTCGAGCATAAAACGATTAATATAAGCATAGCAGTGAACCGTGTGAAATGAAACTTTTTTGCAAGGATCTCTTTAGCTGGTGAATTTATCATACCCAAATTTCACGAGTGTAGGTTTTGGGGAAGAAAAATTTAAACCTCCATTTTTCTTTGTGTACGAGGAGGAAAACGGCAGGAATCCGTCCGGTTGACGCTGCTGCTCTCGGACGGCACAAGACGGGGCAAAAGCAAAAGGCTGTCTCTGTTGAAACCGGCAACAGTTGTAAGCTGAGCTCTTGTGGTATTAGAGCCGGCGGCACTTGCAAGCTGCGCCGTGGCAGTCGCGTTTGATCTGCCGGCGGTGTTTGGCACGCAGGCTACATGATCCACGAGGCGGTGGCCTGGAGCCACCAGTTTGGCGAGTGGTTCTTCCTGCCGCGGCGCGCCAGCGTGGAGGCATACAACGACGTCGCAGACGAGGAGAAGGGCACCAACCTGCTCCTCCGCACCAATCCACAGTTCACCAGGGCCAAGGTGTCGCAGGTGGGCAACCTCGAGGTCGTCCGAAAGGCTCGCTCCCGCCCTCCCCGGAGGGGGCAACGGATTTGGCGAAGGGGTCGGGGTATGGAGACGAGAATGGGTGATAAGGGTGTTGCAATTACAAAGAGGAGAGTGGAAGACTGGTGGAAAATAACTATTTAAGGAGAATCTATCGACGTACAGTGCAATCCACTTAAGATGATGCCACATATGTTGATGTACTGCTTACAACGATCGGTTGCTAGAGGACCATGCATATTTGCATGGGTGTCCAGTCCAGGTACTACAGCAATAATTGTCTTAAACGATTGCATTTTCGGGTTTTCTCATTATCGTTATAGGTGGATTGCACTGTGCAACTAACTAGCATGGCTGGGGACAAGCAGGACCGGGGAAAATGGGGACTCCGTCCCGCGCGGCTTTGGCCCAAAGTCTCAACCCTGTCTCCCGGTGGGCCCGGTGTTGGGGTAACGCCGACAAGGTTTGGCCAGAGGAAAATTGGCGATTCCCTCATCGGAAAGGGGGGGGGGAACGGATGTGATGTTTTTAGTTTTTAGTTTTTTTTTTCAATGCCCCAAAGGTCATTCTGGTGATATCCCACACTACCTGGTGATAGTTATAAAAGTCCAAAGGGAAAGGAAATTGGTTTAGAAGGGCGAGGGCAGGAATCATATTTTTGGTTTTTTGGTTTCCGAGTTAGGGACGCAAGCTACCGCCCGTTATAAAGGGTACTGCCGTTATCATCCGTCCATCCAGCCGCAGGGGACGTCATACCAGAGGCTCTAAGTGAGACACGTCGCTGATCGCCACGATAGGCCAGTGCCGAGGTCAAGCGCGGCGCTGGCCAATCGCGGCAGTTACGCGATCTCTCCGACTTTTCTCATTGAGCGTCCAACTTGGAGCCTTAAAGCTGCACAATTAAGTCATTAGAAAGATAGTACCATGTTTACTCAATTAACAGGCGCAATGCTTATAAACAAGGTCCACAAATCTGCTTTTCATCACAGCATGCGTGCAGCCAATTTTCGCACTTCACGTAAAAAACGTGGCAAATAGTGACAACGAGAATATGGTTGTTTGCCAAAATGGGATTTGCAGAGTCGACATTTTCGCCGGAGGATGTTGTCTCTGCCCCGTAAGTCACCGAGCTGCTTCTGTCAATCTTAATGATTGTCTGTCTGTGTGCTCTGTAGGTGGCCGGGTGGGCTAGCGCACACCAGCTCGGAGCACGTGGAGCGAAAGCTCGCGCTGCAGAACCCAGGCATCCTGGGCTCAATCCACACCCCTGCCCTTTTTGATCTGGATGAGCATCGTACCGGCGTGCGGTCATGTATCACTGCTGCGTGGTACATGTTAAAGGCCCCAAGCTAGCGGTTGTACTGCACTGGCTAAATTTTTCGTCTACAGCTGGGAGACAAGTCGCCTGTTGAGGCAGACTTAGTTCTAGCCTGTATAAACATACACACAGCCCAAGTTTTTTTGTTTTTTTTGGAAAATGGGCATGCAGGTTGTGTTTGTAAGCGGTGCACAAATTACTCGGGTGAATATGGTATCCAAGTTGCTGTAGCTGTGCACAATTTCAGGAAATAAATTCCCCAGTTTAAAAATGAAATGTCCTAAAACTCCTGAGATGTCTGTGCACCCAAGAGGTCATAGTGTGCCCCCAGATGCTCGTTGCGAATCTTCAGATTAGAGCTACACACCAAACTATGTTTTTGTTTTGTCTTTTATGTAAAGTGAGTCATTGCCGCTTGCAGTCTGTTGTTGCTTGAAATTATGTATGACCTACATCCGGGAACAAAAGGAAGAATGAACCCGAAGCAGCTAGATCAGATCACTGTAGAGCTCTTCACTGTTTAGGGAACGGGACGGAAGCTCTGGACCCACAAGGATAATTTCTCCTATGTTCTGTTTACCGTAACTTGCCAAATAGGGAAGGCTTCAAGGGACACACGAAAGAGGGTCCAAATACGAGTTCCTCCTTTCCTTCTTCTCCAGCTGCTTGGTTTGGAGAAGAGGGAGAGAGGAACTCCCCTCTCCACTTGTTGATGTGTGTGTTTTAACACTGATTTGTTATTATGGACGACTTTTTGGGGAACAGAGGCGTACAAATTAACGAGACATGACGGTATGACTATATGAACTGTGGCATGTAAATGAGAGGTTTGGTTTGTCGCAGCCATCCTAATTGAGGGGATTTATAAATCAGCTTGCTATATGCAAATATTCCTTCTTTTCTTTCAAATCTAACAAAAAAAAAACCACAATGATTATTGAGGGCTGTCAAGACATAGTTGCCTAAAATATGCTTGCATAACTGTGGTGGGTTTGCCCCGTTGAGTGCGCTTATCCCCGAGCACTTGTGCACCGCGGGGAAGCAATACTCGCAGGTTTCGCTAGTATTGCTTTCCCACAGTGCACGGGTGCTCGGTCAGAAGTGCACTCAACGGTGCTTAACCCATCACAATCAACACTTTGAGAAGTATGAATATCGCAGTTCACCTCGAAGCGAATATTGAATAGCTTACTATTCGAATATTTGGACAAGACTAGTTTAATGTCTTCTAAACAAAATTAAATGACTGCATTTCATGCATAATACATCAAGAATAAAAAATGGCTGCCAATTATTTTTTTATAGTCCCCATTGTAGGGACTGGCAGTATAGTAAAATAAATAAATAAATGCGCTCACAGCCCATTTCGATACACGCAGGTGGGGCCTCTGGTCCCGACGCACGGGTTCTCCTCGCTCAAGTTCGTGCCGGCCCTCTCCCACAGTGAAAGGGACTCGCTCATCGTCGCGCTCAAGTCGGAGGAACACCGGGGCAAGACGGCCACCTTCGTGACCGTGTTCCGCGTCGCCGACGGGAAGGTGCTCTATCCCGAGACCAAGATCGGCGACTACAAGTTCGAGGGCATCGAGTTCATTTGACGAGCGTCCCCCGTGGCTACGCGCTAGGACTGACTACTTAATTTAAGTGGGGAAGGGGGGGGGTCACAATGTCTCCCCTAGTTAAGAAAGCCTTAGAAGGGAAACACACACAAACAAAAACCGCGTCGCAGAGTGGCGTAACCATAGCAACCGCTGCCAACACTATGACGCTACGTCGCGCCATCTGCAACTGTTGCTATGGTTACGTCGCCCAGTGGTGCGACTCAACTCGGATTTTGCCAACTTGTGTTTCACGCTTTACGGTTGGATTTTCCTGCGTCACCGAAAGGGGCCTCTATAGGGCGCATTTAGGACACTGTGCCGAGTCGGCCTTTGGCTGCGACTCGTGTTTTCGCCGACTAAAGGTGACACATTCCGATATGGACGACAGACCGCTTACCGTCGAGAAAGTGATCGGCGGCCAGGGCTCAATTCGACACTCCGTTAAGGCAACCAAAGACCCCATTGTCTTTTTTGCAAGACATTGAACCCTCTACGACGGGGGATAACTTTGCCGCGTCATTTTGTTCTACCAGTCTTTCCTCCCTGTCCCCGTTCATTCCCAGTGTAGAGCAATTTGCTAGAGCAGCACACCCAGCTTAGCCTTCCTCCCTTTCAACCCTCCCCTCGCTCTCTCCCTCGTCCGAACACCCAATCTGTGCCCTACGGTGGCCATCTTTAGTGACGCAGGAGAATTCGGCACTATAAGGCTTCGTTTTCTAGGGGGCCCTGGTCGCGGCGGCAGTTTGAAAGACTGGAGTGCTGCGATTTAGACGGGACATTGAGGTGCGACGGTGGGCGGTGACGCCGGTTCAAGACGGATCGGCTCGTGTCGTGTGTCATTTGTTTATCGTCCCCCTGTGTTTTGTGTTTGCGGCTTGAATGTGATTGCGACTTTGGCGTGCACTGTCGTCTTTTTTAGCTGCCGAGATGGGTTCAACTTTCCTCGGTACGGACTCCACGAATGGTTTCGAGGAATTTGCGGCAAGAAATTGGGTCGTAGATCTGCGTCGTGTATGATGCGTGTGCTTTGGGAAAGTATCGGCTTGAACCGACGGTCTTTGACAATGTGCCGACGGAGCGTACCTCTTCGAAGAGAGGTCACTTCGTGTGGTGCATTCTTTTTCGGAAAGATCTGAAATGCCGTCGCACGCAGCTTTGTCATCGTCCTCTTGCCCACCGTTGATGATGATGACGACTCTGCAGCATTGCGGGCACGTTTGCAGAAGAAATCGCTCCACGTGAAACGACCTTTGCTAGGCAAAGAAATGTGCGCAGTGAAAAGGCCAACTGACGGTGGCTCGTTTAAACTGAATTCGATTGTTTCTTGGCGTTTGAATGGTCCTTCGAACTTGGTGGTGCTGCGTCTTTCCCATATGCAGGCTGGCAAGGGGATCCTTAGTTTGCACGGTTGTATGAATGATGCAACACTTGTTCGCTTAAGCTGCCATTCGTACAGTTACGTTAGTGGGGGAATCTATCACGGCAGCCATGCTCCAAAGTGCAGGTGGCGCTATGCGACCAATATTGCAGCGACTTGTTTGGCAATGTTGGGGGCTCGCTCCCTGGTTTTAGTAGGAAAGCGGGTTTTTGTGGGTTGGATGAAACAAAAAGAGAAATTGTGGCTTTCATGCCAGCATTGGTGAATTGGTATGCAACACAGATCCAGCCTCATGAAGATGTGCTCGCTTAAGGCCCGTTCACACACTTGCAACTTCTTAAGACCGAGTGCCTTGGAACCTCTTTAAATCTCTTAGAACGAGAGGACACACTGGCGCCATCTATTGGGTAGCAGTGGAAACTTGGTGGTCCCGCATATTTCCTATTTCTCTCACGCTTCATCCTTTCGTTCTTGGCTCAAAAACTTTTGGCAACATTATAAATGACCATTTCTCATAGGTTTTAAGCACATTTCACCTCGGAAATCCCGCAAAGCCTTCGCTCTAGTGAAATGCCATTCCAGGGTTGCCGCATAGATGGCGCCAGCGTGTTCTCTCGTCCTAAGAAATTTTAAGAGGTTTCACGGCACTCGGCTCTAAGGAGTCACAAGCGTGTGAACGGGCCTTTAGAGCCGACTAATTGACCTGTGTACACCACGGAGCAAAGCAATGCTGTATGCATAGGTGGTCACCGTTTCCAAAAAGCTGGTGAAAATGTCTGAAGCCGTCTGTTCAGTGATGTTCTTGGAGCATTTTTGAGGTGTGAGACTCCAATGTCAGTGGCAACTTATGCAACATGTTCTTCGTGAATGAAGTCTTATTCCCTAGGGTGTCGTAGTCTTACCAGTTTCTTGTCATGATCTTGAAACAATTGTGGAATGGTCTTGAGACAGTTTTGCCTCTTTTCTGTCATGGTGTAAAGGGGTTCCATTCTTGCACAATTGCTTTCACCTTAATTTGTGGCAACCTTGCCGTAATTTATTCACATTCATGCCATCCAAAAGTTACCTCAGTTTATTGCCAGCAAAATTCATCATGCTCATCGAAAAGTTGATAAATATAGCAACATCAGCACAATGAAGTTTCTTTCATGAGAGGGAGAGCAACGAAAATTCTTAATTTACAATAACCACACTTGTACCTTAGTTGAGTTTGACGTTTGCCTTAACTGGATCGGTTTCAAATTTTTTTCCGCTCTCAACTAGTATGCTGTTTGAAATCTTATGAGCATAGTAACTATTCAGGGCAATTGACTTGCACACCTTTTATATGTGAGTCTATCGATTTCTACCATTTTCTGAGCCGATCAGGGGTGCACTTCGGTTTTTCAAACGCTAAAACACAATTCTTAGTTATGAATTGAAGAAGTTGCTTGAACAAGTGGCACTTATTCTTGGACTCCTTGTCGATATGTTTCTTTTGTCACTGTGTTTGTCGAAGAAGGAGTGTAAAAACAAGAGCATGTTCTATTTGCCTTCCCCTCAAGTCTAGTCCCTTGTACAGAAACACCAGTATACAGTATCTTAGGATGGAAGTGCATTTGCCAGAAGCCATGTTTGTTTGAAGACTATCAATGTGAGCAATACAAACTTTTTTGGGGGTTGTTACTGTTGCTGTATGCTTGTTAGCTACTATGGCATCGAACATGGCAGCTTAGTTTAGCTCTAGCATGCCTGACTACAATCAGAAACCTAGCGCAGTACAGTGAAATCGTCATATTAAATAATTATGTGGAGCCTTACATACCTTGCTATTCGACTGCTAGGATGCAACGCTAGCAATATATTTCACTGTTTTGCGGTAGTAGCGGGACGCCACTGACTTTGTTTGAGCACCTGATGGATGGAACCACAAATTATGAATATTATCAATGACTGGGAACGGACATAAAGTGCCCTTCACTCATCTCATCTTCGTCAGCTAGTGTGCTTTGACGTTGTTGAGCATGAAACATGCTCATGCTGATAAGCACCAGAGGAGAGGGCAAGCCGATGCTGGAGCTAGGATGTTCGAAAACAATGTTGGCTCCAATGTGCAGCTTTTTCCAAAACGTCGGCAGCTTTAGGTGTTGTCCAGCTGGCCAGTTCGCACGAGAAAAATGCTAGGTTACGTAGCTGTTCACATCAGCACTACGCTCTATACTGCTTTTCACTGCAAGATGTACTGCGGCAAAAACTACAAGCGTGAACTCCTTGCTCACCTCAGCTGCAAGAACTCTCGTGTCGAAGCGCTCATTAGTTTCTCTGCACCATCCCCGAAGCAGGTGATATGTTTCCCCATGACCTGTGTTTACCCTAAGACTTTGCGGAGTGCTGACGTTGTGCAAATTTAGTTAGGAAGACACTCATTTCAGGTTTAGGAGTTTTAGGGCTGCAAGCATTGCAGCTCATACCCCTAATCTACCATTCTTTTTGTTACCAACTGAAATAAAGATCCCGGACATAATGTTTGTTGTTGTCACTTCAAAGGTAATAGCTCTCTTTGTTTAGACCCTCCCCTCCCCAGGAATTCAGTGAGGATGATGGTGCAAAGGGCCCCGAAAAGGCAGGATAAAATGGATGGTTAGAATGACGATAATAATCCCTGGAGAAGGGAAACAAGGAGGACAAAGGACAAACACAAATCTCAAAATACAGCTAGGTAACTGGTGCGCGACCGAAAAAATCCGCCTGGTCTTGAATCAGGTGTCTCTGAATTTCCAGTGGAGCACTTTACCAATTGAGCTAACCAGGAGGTGGACGTCAGTAGAGCAAACGGGTTTTGTCAGCTGCCACCAGAACACCAACAAGGGTGAACGGCCTGCATTTTAAGTTTATGACGATAATGCTATTATTGCGAAGGTGCAAAAGAGCTGGACAAGAATTACGATAATTCCGGGTGGAGGGGAACAAGGGGGCAAAAGACAAACACAGCTAGGTGACTGGTGCGCGGCTGAAAAGATATGCCTGGTCTTGGTATGGGATCAGGGACCCTCCATCTCCAGTGGAGCGCTCTACCAACTGAGCTAACTGGGATTTATAAGTCAGTAGAGCAAACGGGTTTGATTGCTGCTACCAGTCTAACACCAACAAGGGTGAATGGCCTGCATTTTATTTTTTGTCCGTCCCTCTTGTACTTTTGCAATAATTGCATTATCATCATAACCTTAAAAATTTAAATGCAGGCCGTTCACCCTTGTTGGTGTTAGACAGGTGGCAGGTGATAAGGCCCGTTTGCTCTACTGACGTCTAACTCCTGGTTAGCTGAAAACAGCCGTAATCCCAGATTCAAAAATATTGACCGAAGTTGCTCTTTAAACAAAAATTAGTGTGGTATTCCAGTGTTGCCATTTTAGCGTTTTTGTCGCTAGATTTAGAGATTTTCTATACATTTAGCGCACGGACTTTTTTAATTTAGCAGCTAGCGACTTTTTTTAGCGGACTTCGTTGTTCAACCGTAATCTTGTTATTTTGAACAATTTTAGAGATGCTCGCGGGCCAAACTCCTGTGCTTCTCTAGGCCGAGTGCTTTGGATATACTGGTCAAAACCGCTTTAATTTCGCGGCTTCTATTTTTCGTCGAATCGGTCACAAAGGACAGAATCGCGGCCACTAAATTTCGCGAAGTCCAGATGCCTGCATTGAATATTCTTAAAGATCAGAAACTTTCAGGTGCACTTTATAAGTTTCGCGAATTTTTCAATGATCTGTCGAAACAGTACCTGCCATCAAGTTTGTGTCAACACGGCAGACCATCTCTGACCGCGCCCACGTGGACCACGTGCTCTCCGCCAACGTCCCAAAGTCACGCAAAGACGCTGCTGTCGCTACGAACTTCCAGGAGGAGTCTGTTCGGCTCCGAATGGGCACAGCTGAGGCCTACAAAGCTGGCAACGAACCGTCGACATCGGCAGATTTAGGTGACTTGAGTGCAGTCACCGTCGAAGAAGAACTCTCTTCAAGACTGTTTCGTTGAACTGTTCTTGAAGACAAAGCAGTCATTATTTCCGTGTTAAAATTAACGTACCCTACCACCTTGTCGTTTCCCAAATAATACATTATAAATAAAACCGTCCTAGTTGTTTTTTAGTGTAGGTTTAACCTCTCAAAGTACCTGAGATATGATTATTTAAAGGTTTACTTACTTTAAAAGGGTTTAATAAGATTTTGGAATTCAGCGAATATTTTAGCGACTTCCTGGCGAATCTAGCGACTGTTTAGTGACTTCCTGGTCTCAATTTAGCGGCGAGCGCAAAAAAAGATGGCAACACGGTATTACGGGCAAATCTAGCTAGGTGGCGCAAGTCACAGCCCGATCCGTTGCACCCCTCCATCCATCCGTGCTGCCGCCAGTGATGTTATTTCGGAGCACATCGCATGCCCAGAACGAGGTCTCATTAATAGCTTGCTGAGACCGGCAATCTTGATGGTACGGAACACACGTTGCAAAAGAACTCGCCCGCCGTCAGCACGTGCTCGGCAGCTGTGCGCGCAGATATGGCCGCCACTGAGGGCGATATTAAAATCGCATGCTCAAAACGAACTCACATTAGTAGGCGCTCCAGTGATACACCATTCGCTGAAACGCTGATTCGCTGAAACGTCGATTAGCTCAAATGACCGCTGTTCGCAAAACGTCACTCGCTCATGTGATGTGAACCTGGGTTGGCTTCGAGAAGTGGAGACTGTAGTGAAATTTAACGTTACGGAAGTTTCTAAAACCATAAAACATTACGTATATCAACTGGATACTGAGAAAGTGTTATTCCATAATACGCGAGTTATGTTTGAAAACCACCTGTTTTGAAGACATCGTTAGTCTGGCTCGCAAGTCTGAAACCACAGACATTGTATTGATCCAACACAATGAAGATCTCGTAAAGATCTGTTAAGGCAAAACTGCTGAGTAAAGATCCGTGTACGCATTTTATCCCCCTAAAATGGCTGTTACTAACTCATCTTTTTCCCCTTTTCTCAGCATGCCGCCGCTTCTGTTCAGCTAACTCCTCTTCATTTTTTTTTTTTTTGACATCGTTTGTATTTGGGTGAAACCGAGACAAGTGACGTAGGCTGACCAAACTCGCTATGTGGAAAAGGGAGTAAAAGAAGCAGAGAGAAGGATGTTGGGAAATGGAGCGGTCGCGAACACAGGGAATGAGGAAAACAAACATTTATTTTACAAGTCAAGGGAGAGCCCTTCGCTGCTTGAAGCTAGAACAGTATATAGGGCTAAATTTGAGAACACAGGCACATTGTGTGCTCTACACCAAGGTGAAAACAAGCATGCGTTTTCACCTACCCTTTATCATAGGACAACAGGTCTGGCGACAGAAGCGATTTGCTTAAACAATGGATGACAAAAACATCGCTGTCATAAAGGAGGGGAGGAGGGGGGGGGAGGAGTATATGATTGGAAAAAGTGCAGGGATACTGGACTCAAACACAGACATGTCAAATGGCATGTAGCCAAATGTCGAATGACATCAGCCAAATGTCAATGGCGGCTGGACATGTTTTGCTGTAATCTGATAATAATAAAAAAAGAAACACTGCACGGCATATAAAATAGTGATGGCACCGAACTATGTGACGCACTGATGCCACTGAGTCAGTTCATTGTACTTGGTGATTCAAGGAGCGGCCAGGCTCTTTGAAGCGTCAGCAAAATTCGGTTTCTAACCCATCGCGTTCAGATTTTGTACAGCGTTGACCACAGGTGGTGCATTTTTTCTAAAATTCGCAAAGAGCGAGTTGACTTGAGGAAAAAGTAAAGAAAGAAAAAGGCTTAACTCCTATGGAAACCCAGCGATGCCACCGGTCTTCAAACCATAGGGCGCCCTATGGTTTGAAGACCCGTGGCTTCGCTGCGTTTCCATAGGAGTTAAGCCTTTTTTTTTTTTACTTTTTCCTCAGGTAAGCTCGCTCTTTGCGAATTTTATAGAAAAAATGCACCACCTGTGGGCAACGCTGTACAAAATCTGAACGCGATAGGTTAAGAAACCGAATTTTGTGGTCGATTTAAAGAGCCTGGCCGCTCCTTTATCAGGCCCCGAGAGCGGACAGAAGCCGCCGCGGTATCGCCGCGCCTTGATTGGGTGAGGTGTACCGCGACGTCAGGCGGGAGGACTCCGGCTCCGCGATCTCGCTGTCCGGCTCGCTTCTTTTGCACCGGTTCACAGGAGCTGGGACTCTCGCTTACCCGGTGTACAATACGTTGAGTTAGGCCGATATTGACGTGCTTCCGTACATTTCATGGGGCAAGCCCGCTTGTCACCTTTACCTTTAGCACCGGGTTACGAATCCCGAAAGCTGCACGGGCGGAGGCGATTCCTCCGATGAACTCTCCCGGTCCGTCCACACGACACAAGCGCAATCTTGCGAGGGGTCGGTGAAGCGGGTGGCGCAAGTGTTGCAGACGCTGGAATTCTGTTCCTTGCATGTTCATGATTTAGGGACGATATTACATCCCGCTTTCATGCGCGGATTTGAAGTGGCATTTACCATATCATGGGCCTTTGGGTGGTCGGCAAATTGGCTCTGCGATCCCTGACTCTGCGCTGCCACTCTGCAGGCGCTGGTTCGCAGATGTTTCAAAGGCCCTGCGCCCGAAGGCCATTGAAGTGCTCGGTGGGTTGCGGGCTGCTGTGCGTAAATGCGCCCAGCTTCTTCGTTAATTAAGTATATAGTTTTTATACACGTATGCAGGCATATTTTCAGAAGATGTACAATTACTGGAAATGAATGCCTGTGCGGTAGGGCATGCCAAAACGGTCGAATCGCTCCCTGTTGCCTGTATGATATGTATTGAACTGTCCAAAATATGCACAGCAATATTATCGTAATTTGGAATGTTTATACTTTTTCCTGACATTCTTTATTCCATCCTTGGGTATCTCGAAAAGACACCGTTTAGTTTGAATTGTCCTTTCAGATTAAAGAGACACTGCTGCAGGTACCCAAAAGCTTCTTTAGCCTCCCAGACTCCCTACAGCTGGACTCTGGACAACAGAGGAAAATAGACTAGAAGCGTGCTACATTTGAACGGTCTGTCCAGTGGTGGATGACAGCACTAGTAGCAGAAAATGTGGAACCTGGGGATGGAGTGAGCAGCCCTGCGTGAGAAAAGCTTGGGGTATTTTAGCTTCAGGACAATTTGATTTAGGTAAATCT